>VZTO01023674.1:280883-383179 GCA_013400615.1 Syrrhaptes paradoxus | reverse complement strand
CTTCATGAAGTTAAATAAAGAGGTGCAAAGTCCTTCCCCTGGGGATGTAAAACCCTAAGGACTAATACATGCTGGAGCCACCTGGCTGGAAAGCAGCTTGGCAGAAAAGGTCCTGTGTGCTGGTGGACAGCAAGTTCAAAAGGAGACAGCAATGTGCCCTTGTGACAAAGAAGGTGAATGGTATCCTGGGCTTCATTAGACAAAGTACTGGCAGCAGGTGGAGGGATGTGATGATCCTTCTTCTCCACTCAACCCTGATGAGGCCACACCTGGATTGCTGTGTCCAGATTTGGGATCTCTGGTTGGAGAGAAAGGACCCCTAAGTTGATGAAGGGACTGGAGCACCTCTCCTATGAGGAGAGGCTGATAGAGCTGGGACTGTTCAGCCTGGAGAAGAGAAGGCTCAGGGATATCTCATCAATGGACAGAAATACCTGAAGGAAGGGTGCAAAGAGGACGTAGCCATGTTCTTCTCAGTGATGCCCAGTGACAGGATCAGAGGCAATGGGCACAGACTGAAACAGAGGAAGTTCCTTCTGAACATCAGGAAAGACTTCTTCAGTGTGAGGGTGACCGAGCACTGGAGCAGGTTGCCCAGAGAGGTTGTAGAGTCTCCATTCTTGGAGATACTTTGAAGCTCTCTGAAGATGGTCCTGAAGGACCCTACCTGGGGGAGGGGTGTTGGTCCAGGCAGCTTCCAGAGTCTTCCACCCTCTGCTGTTCCGTGATCCTAAGATAATAAGTTGACAGAAGATCTGTCTGCCTGACTGAAGGTGGTGGCCATTGATGATTTAGTCACACATTTGTTCTTGCAGTCAGCTGTCTGTAGGGAGGGATGGTTCATCAGAGGGAGGAGTGGGTGTTGACTGCTGCTTGGAATAGGCACAAAAGACTGATAAAATTAATTCTGTTGCTCCTACACGCTGAACCCCTGACAGATGCTTTTCTTCCCCTAATGTTTTCTGTAGCTCCTTGTCAGCCTATTGAGACGCCATTATCCAACGAGGGCAGGTAAATTCCTAGAAAGCAAGGTAACCCTTTTAAGGCCAAGTGTTTCTGAGCTGTGTAGGGGATTCAGCTGCTTTGCTATTATTAGGCAGCTCAGCAAATTTGAATAAAAAGAAAAAAAAAGTATTTAGAGGCAAAAATAAGTAACATTTGATTACATATCTGTTATTTAAGAGTAATTTCCTTTTCTCTTCTGGTCACTGATACACTAACAAAACCAACACAGTCCTTTCCATCTCTGCTTTCACATGCGCTTGTGTGGAGCTAGGATGGGAATAGAAGTTGAGTATAATTTTTGTATCAAATGTTTTGGAGGAAGAAGCAGAACCAACAGAAGAACTAAAGCAACATGTAGGTTGTATGTCATTTATCTTACTGAGTAAGGAGTGTCTGACAATGCAATCCCTGCTATTGTATTTGGTTGTCTGATTTTTCTTATATTTTCAAGATTAAATTTAAAATCCTAGGCAGGTATTGCTGTCATGCTGGAAGACATGCAGTCTAAGTAAAGACTTAATAATAAGAAAAAAAAAGTGTTACTCTTCTAAGAGTATTGAGTAGTTGTTAAAACTTGCCTTAATAAATTTTGGAGTCTGTGTGTGGTCATTGCTGCCATGGCTCTGTCAGCATTTTTGGCATGATAGCAGCCAAGCAGGGATGCATATGTCTGTTGCTTTGTGAACTTGATAAATGTAGCCATAATTTATGGATGCTGAAATATGAAGGATGATGATAGTCTATCATGGAGCTTTTTTTNTTTTTTTTTTTTTTTTTTAACAGAACCAAAGCTCTTTTTCCTTTTGTGATAGCTGTCAAGAGAGGCAAATTTTCTATTTTCCTGTCTTAGCATTTTACAACAATTTATTCTTTATCTAAAGAACTCAAAATCCAGCCACCCAGCCTGGGTGAGAAATAATAACACCCCTCCAGTCCTCCAAATCCTGAAGGAATTGTTCTGAAAAATACTGAAGCTGTATTTTAAATGAACTGCTTTGAGACTTGGCAGGCTCTGATCACATGGAAAAGTGCACATAATGTGGTCACACTGTGTGAGCATGTAGCCACTTAACCGAGAAATTGAGATACGACTCTAAAGGCAGGGAAATAACCATTGGATACAATGAAAAATGCGTGTCACTTATTAGTGTTTGGTGACTTTGCATTAGTAGGGTGGGAGGAATAGGGCTTAAGCAATTTTTCTTTGTTTAATGATTTTTATTAGAAGGAATGAAGGATTGCTTGTTCTCTGTGAAACCTCTTGTTCTTTATTTTTGTAGTAGTTAGCAGGCTCTTCCAAAGGCAATGAGATCTTATGAACCAGTTTCACAGTTGGTATAAACCTATATAAAGCATGTCTTTATAGAAATGCACAGCATGCATGTTTAACACTTCTGAAATCTTCTGGAAATAATGGTGTGTTAATTTTAAAAATTAAAAGATTTAAACTGAAATCCTCTGCAACATGAAATCCCAATCAAACTTTTTAGGTCTTTCCCGTACATGGTAAGGAAATGTAAGTAGCATACAAGTTTAATTTATTTGCAATTTGTACTCATTAACTTCAAGTATTCAGATAGAGATCTTAATCTGAGTGGTAATTATAAGTTGATTGCTAATCTGTCTTCCATTTAGGGAGTTCAGTTACTTTTCCTATGACTTTATAAATTTGAAGTTCCCTAAAAGTGTTTTAATCTTTCAGGTCAGGTAGTGGCTGCTCCCTCTCACTCATCTTTGGGTGCCCAGTGCTAGACCAGTCTATTTACCATCTATGTACTAGATTTTTCTCTCTCTGAAGACTTTCAAGACTGTTCTTGGCAGCTGAGTTGACAGGGCTGCTGGAGACGAGACTGAAACACGCTCTGCTTCCTCCAGACAGAGCTTGGTAAGCAAACTGTGATCCTCTGCTTGGCAGGAGGCAGCGCTGTAGCTGCTGCTGCCAGCCTGGGGGGGAAGCAGAGCAGTGGTGATGCGTGGCAGCAAATACAATATCCCTTTCTAGGTCTTTCAGTGACTTGAATCGCACATTTCTGTAACGTGAAGGTTTGTGAAATATTATTCTGCTTCTGTAAGATGTATTAAGAGTATGCTATGCTTTGGCCTGATGTACGCACTATAGCTATCAGTGGTGGGTTTAGCTAAAACTCTAGATTATGGTAAGACAGTGGAAAGGAATAATGTATGGCTGGAGTAGGTTAGGCTAGGTTTAACTTGCTAAGCGGCAATTTAAGCCTAGGGGGAAAAAAAGTTTTGCAGTGATTTATAATCCCTCCGTTAAAAGAATTAGTGGAGCAATGTTTATTTCTTCATTTTCTTCCCATGTTGTAGGGTAGACTTGGATTTGAAGGTCTGTCTCGGATGAGAATTTCTTGTTCATTCAAAAAAAGAAAAAGTTCTAGATGTTAATTTTTCCAGCCTTGTTGATCAGCCTTTAAATCTATGAGTATTTCAGTGCCAATAACCCTAACAATAGTTAAAAGGTGAGGATTTTCCTCCTTTAAAGTGAACGAAAACTTGTCTGTTCAGGATCGCAATTGATCAGATCCTTGGTAGGCTTGCAGGCATCCATTGGCTTTCATACAAATGTTTGCTTACTTTACATAGTGCCAGTATACTCAAGTGCAGTCGTCTGTCTTATAGCCAGTGCTCAAAGAAGGCGGGCCTGCTTTATTTAAATAAGGCCATATGCAAAGTAGAAATTCTTGTGCTGTTTTGAAATGGAGTATCGGTGATTATGGTGATTGTCTTCACCATCTTTCAGGTTACTTGCTCACAACTCATTAGCCAAGAGTGAAAGTCATAGCATCAGTCTCCCAAAATCTTTGAATGAAACTTTCAATTTGTGGTTTTTTGTTTTTTTTTTTATTTTTTCTGGCATTAGATGCATATTTTTTGATATCTGTTTTGGGGCTTTTTTCTGTAACTGCAGTATTTCAAGCTTAAAAAAATATTGAAAGAGCGGGAGAAAGCATGCTAATATTATCTTGGCTATTAGTGATAAAATGAGCAGTGTTCATGTGTTCATTGAAATCTATGGATTTGTTTAATTTAAAATGCTTTTTTTTCTTTCTTATTTTTTAAACAATTTGCAGTCTTAAAACATGTTAAACAATTCTTTCACTCAGACTTTGCCATGTATGACTTTATCCATAGTACAGTCTACATGAGTTAAAGAGCAGACGCTAACTCCCTTATATGTGAAACTTCATGCTAATCATACCACAGTCTAAATACCTTTTGCAAGCAAAGACTTCACTCCTTAGAATAAAGCATGTGTATTTTGTTTTGTACTCTAGGATATGAAGCAAGTGAAGGTAACAGTTTTGACATGGTACTAGAGGGCTACTTTTATTTCTTAAATATTCTTGTAAGGGTGGTATGGTAAGTAATGGAAGTACTGTTACCATAAAGTGAAAGTTGACAAAAATAGTTTGAAGAAAAGCAGTAATCTGTGTTTTTTTCTCTGCTGATACATAACTAGCATACAGGTGTTTATGTGATCTGATGTATAGGATAAATTTTCCCTGACCCTTTATTTGCACAGTACAAATATTCTGTGTGAAATGCAGATGTATAAGTGTGGTTGTATTTTGTTACTCTTCTCCATTCCTTTAAAGGTCTTTGCAATGAGGATTTAAAATGATGACTATGATTTTATGATCTTTGATGTAGCTTTTGAAGGGATGTTATTCCGTATCCCGTGCTCAGCTTTTCTTCTTGGTCAAAGTTGCAGCTGTGAATTGGGTCCTGGTGGGAGGGAAGGGGGGAGGCACGTACTGTGTTTTTAAAGGGGGTAAAACATGTTGCTTAGAACTACCCTGCTGTCTCCGCAGCGGTGGCATTCTGCGCAGGCTTTGCCCGAGGTCAGAAGCGAGAGGCGCCGCTGCTGTGCCGTGGGGTGGTGGGAGCTGCGTGACCGGTGACTCCGCGCTTCCCGCCGCAGCCGCCCTGCACAGGGGGATCCGCCGCTGGCTGCCGGGGCGAGCACGGAGCCATTCTTCCGCCCTCACTTCCTCGGCTCTTTAGCCCCCATTGAGCGACAAACAGTGGCGGGGGACAAAAGCTGTATACACTGTACAAACAGAGCACCAAAGCGGCAGTACACTGACTCATTCTTCGCTCTGTGTGAGAACTGAGGGGGACTCTATTCACCGCCTTTGTGCCGGTGTCTGTCAACAGCGCTGTTTGAGGCCAGCCCCATTGTGCCGGCCAATGTTTCTTATTGACCCGAGTCTGTGCCCGCAATGTTCCCAGGGTCGAAGTTGTGAGCGAGAGAATGTTTGAAAAGGGGTAATCGTGGGCTAAATGCGTTTTGCTGCATTGTCGTCTGACCTATTAAATCTAAACTGCGGTCCGCGTTCATGCAAACAGGTAATTATGTAGTCACAGCTGCGGCCATTGACATCTGGTCACCGCCCCGCGGAGAAAGGGGATGGGGTGTTCGCCTCTCCCTCCAGGCTCTCAAGCACTGAACTTTAATGATATTAACTGAAAATGGAGGGTGGATTAGTGAGACTGACAGGTCAACAAGGTGGATACTTTATCCGTGTAGGCAGAAATAAGTCCGAGCACAGTTTCTTGGGTTCTGTTACTTTATGCATCAGATTTTTCCCATAGCTGCGGGCTTGGCTGGGCTCTAGGTCCAGTTATCTTTTAATGGTTTTAGAACAGGAGGGGCTGCAAAATACTTTTGTGATCCTGTCTTGCAGAGTGTCTGTGCAGAACAGCTCTGCAAACAGCCACCACGTTAAGTAATTTTTTTTTTTTTTCCCTAAACCAAGCAGTTTACAATGGCTTTCGTCCCTAGAGGCTGGGTTGCCAGGATTTCCAGATAACAAGCCTTCATTATCAGTAGGCCAGCATTTCAAAACTTAGTGGTAAGTGTACAAGGGTAATAAAACATTGCTGGCCATAAATTATTTTAGAGCAACTGCTTTTTCTTTTAATGTACTTTGTAACTGAGGCATAGTATTTGCATGTAAATTAGTCTGACATCCTCTCTCTCATCCCCCTCTGCTCCCCCCTGCTGCTGGGAGGGAAGAGGTCTCTATATAACATACATAATTATTAAAACAGCATGCTTTTCTGTCCTGTGCAACTTTCTGTGATGGAGTAGACAGCAACCACTGTGGAAATTGGGAGAGAGGGTTACAGAGCCCTGGGTGACTTCCATGGCACATCAAAGCTGGGAGCACACTCAGTGCTGGGCAGCCCTGGCTGCAGGGCAGGAGGGGAGTGCAGCCAGCTGATAAATCCCTGCTTTCAGGTATCTCTTTCAGGAATGAATGATTAGCTGCTTCTCCTTGCATTTGCATCCCAGTATTGTTCCTCAGGAGCCAATTCTTCTGAAGAGCTGTTGCAATGTGGAGCGTAATGCCACAGGGAGAGTAGGTGCTACATGTTACAGCAAATATATATAATACATGTAGGTACACAGTCCTTCATAGTTATGGGAGGACTGTAATTGCTAGAAGTGTGAAACTTTCTTCTGCAAAGGCATGTCATCTGTTTAAGAGCAGAGGGCTGGCTCTTCACTCATGGAGCAGGGAGGGAGAGGAGCTGGTCTGCTCAGATTCATGGGAACCTGCTTGGATTGTGGATCTCTAAAATTGTCTTGTACAGGCATCCGTTACAGAATTAGCTTTTTTTATGTGGATAAATTTATTTTTTTAACTTGATTTCTACCTTTTTCTATTCCTTACAGGCGTCTATAGAATTTATTGACTCTATTATGCAAGAAGCAAGGGTGAAAAAGCCAAACCAAAAAATATTTCAAATCTGCCCAGAAATGTGTTGGCATTAGCATCTTTTTTCAGGCAGAGGACAGCAAGGAAAGACCAGGTCCATCTACCGGCAAAAGACAATTCATTTACATCTTCACAATTATCTGATTCTGTGTCTCTTTGATACTTATACTGTAGGAAGGAATAAATTCCCTTAGGGACTTTTCTTGGATATACCAGGGCTATATGCAGTCTCTGTTCTGCCTGTATGTCAAGGCAAATTTTTCAAAATATGCATAAAATTCTATTTTGTGCATTCCATGGTAGGTTTATTAACTTCATAAAAATACTAGATGATCTTAGGAATTTGTTGTTTCTCACCTATGTAGCTCTGTCTCCTACACCATTTGCCCATTTCACTGCTTAAAAAAAGAAAATATTCTAAATAGGGTATTTCCTCTTCAGCACCTGCTGATTTTTTTTTTTCGGTAAAAGGAATACCAAATAATAATATTTATCTAAAGAACTTAGTTGTCTAAAACAATGTTCTCTTCAGCTATGTTATCAAGAGGGGAGATAAATTGGACTGAAGATTTGTCCTGTAGAAGTCTGTAAATGCCTTACACTCTTTAAAATTCTTTGATTCTGTATATAACTAAGAAAACCTGTTCCACTCTACATATGAAAAGTCAGGAAGAACTTGAAATGAGAATTTCCAGGAGAGATCAAGAAGCTCCCTGTCTAAATTGTTTTTTCCCCTGACTTGCCTAAGAAGTAAAACTTGAGCAAACTTTTAACTTGGGCACTCCAGTTTTGATGCCATGTGCATCCTGTGACATCTCAGCTGTAATTCTGAGTGTCTCTTTAGGTAATTCAAAAGGAGTTGTAAGAATACATTTTTCAAAGAGACAAAGATGACTTCTTGTCTTTAGATATGCCATGCAACACTGCAGCATTCTTGTACCTTTGGAAGGTGGTGCTGTATAATGAAAGGAAGGTTGAAAACTAGATGTAGAAGTAATTACGTGCTCAGTGGTTTGGAGCATTAAGGTAGTAACATCAATGTAATCGGGGAAGCCTCGCGTGGTGTATGTAGCTTAGTTTCATGCTTCAGCAAACCAGGCATTATAGATAAACTTCTTACAGTTCTAGACAAAATAAGAGAGCAGAGAATGCAAACTTCTTGGATATATACTAATTTGTTTATGTAGTGGATTAGAATGTAATAAAGTTTTGATATATCTCTTTTTCTGTTTTAGTTTAATATGAGTTAGTAATGCAGAAATAACCTATTTTCACTAAAGAGTTAGTCTACATGAGACTATTCACAATGCAACAGTATTACCTGTCAATCCGTATCTATCTTTATGCATTAGAAACGGAAATGAATAATGTTATTTCTGAAACTGATACACGTACTGGTAAACTCAGCCCTAAATATGACACATATGTAGCCGTAATCTAAGTGAGCATAGTTTGTGTATCTTTCTTAGAAGGAGAATAAAGTGTGAGTCAGAAGAAAAAGAAAAAATTTTTCTAGCAGAAATTAATTGTCTTGTTTCAACAAAGGGCCCCAGGATATCATAACCTCTGTGTAGAAACAACAGTATACATTGCCCCTGTGAGTTCAAAAGAACTTTATGGAAACTGAAATAACCTTTCTAAAAATATACTCGAGGGCATACTCTTTGAGTACTGGAAATAACACGGTGTGGGACAGCCCTTTTCCGATACATAGCGTCACTGGATTACAGCTATAAAGAAAATACAGCAGTGAAGCATAGGAATGGACAAAACCTACAGGCTAAGGCTAACCTGTCTTTACTGCTCCTTTTAGGATTTGTCTTTGTACAGCCTGTGGGAAAGGATTCGTGGTTCTGTGAACTTGCAATGCAACTATTAACCATTTTCCTTGTAAAGGTTTTTTTCAGGTTTTAAAAAAGTGTGTTTATTTCAGCAGAAAAATTGGAATAGCACAAAACATTTTAAATTTTTTTACTAACTTTAAAAAAAAATTAATAATTCTTAAGCCCACTAGGTAGCTTGCTTATTTCAGTTTAAAAATGTTCAATATCATCTCATGCTGCAACAGTATTATGAGCATGTTCATGTAACATATTTTTCTGAGTGTGGTGTAATGAAGAGCTCAGGTGTTGCTCTGCAGAAACATAGCTATAGGAAGGATCAGATATTTTAGTTGTTAACATACTGTCTAAAGCAGAGAATTTCACTTCAAGAAAGGATCAATAATGCCTTTGAAAGACAGTTCTATTTTTCCTGCCATGGAGGCTAATGCATAGTAAAGGCAAAAAAGTGGGACTGGCATGTGAATTACCTCATTTAAACTGTACAAAATCCAGATTTATTGCCCCAAAGTAATCAGATCCTCCATTATGAGTGCCTTGTTGTACTCCATAATATAAGGGTAATTGGCTAGTCAACTAAATTTTCTATGTTTTTTTAACTTTTAAAAAGTTGAAACAGTTTGCTTTTTTGGTATTGGTTTTACTGCATGTAGACAGTTTTCATATTAAAGGTAAGATTTTTATCCCTGCACCCCCCACCAGTTACTAGAATGAAATTAATTTACATTTATCAGTCAGTCACATTGTGACAGGGTTTGGAAGAAGAAAATACATGTTACAATCGATGCAAGTCAGCCTTGATATGGGCTTCCTTTTACCCCCTCTGACTATTGTCACAACTTCCCCTCATTCAGTTCAGCGGTGCTTGTTCTTTGCATGAGATCAATAGACAGTTCAATACTATCCATTCAACTATCAGCAAATGCTGGGTTTATATTTGATCTCTTGTAAAATAAAAATGCTGCTCTGGCTCCTTTAGAATTCCTCATTACCCTGATGACAAAATTGCTGCACTGCAGCCTTCAAGAATGAAACAAAAAGCTATCTGGAGAGTAAAAGATTTTCAGCAACCTATTCCTGCTTTCTTTTTTAAAGGAATTTATGCTCTTTGATAATTTGAGATCCATCTGGGGTTTTTTTTTGAAGGAAAATAGACGTGGCAGTACGCACCAAATTCATGCAGGAAGGAATACTTATCCAGTTTTAGAAATGCTGCTAAAAGCTGTAGTGCCAGCTACCTGTTAATTCATCTTCATTTGTAGAATTGGTGATGTAAAAATGTGGTGAGGTTGGAGCTCTCACAGTACCGGTAATGGGAAAGCTACTCAGGTATTTCTAGAAAGAAGATGCATATGCCTTGGTTGCTTCTGTAGAAGGCAGGTGCAGCAGAGGGTTAACTCTCTGACATACTGAAGTGTCTTAATTAGGGCTTGGCAGAGAGCCATGATCAGTAGAAAATGCCGCTGTGCTTGAGATGGCAGCAGTAACTAGTGGTTTGAGCCTCTGGCAGGGTCTCCTGCATTCAGCAGCACTCTGCTTGTGCCTACCTGTTGTGGGAAAGCCAGATGCTGCTCAGACCTGAGACAAAGCGGCCGAGCTTTTTCCCATCCAGCTTCACCATTGTAGCCTTAAAAAGAAAGGAAGTGGGGATGAGAAGAGGGGGGAGATACCTGTCAATAAAAGCAGCCTTTTCAGTGACTCACCGCACATAGCGGCCCACAGTTGAAGGAGAGGCTAGTTAAAACTGCAGAATAAATCTGGTTTTGCATGCTGGAGAGAATGAGTATGACATTTGCCTTAAAATTGGAAAATGGGAGAATGTAAAGTTTGAGGTTGAGAAGATTTTAAAACATTGATGACTTGTGGTGGTGCTTTTCAATCTGGCAATTACTGCATTTTTTTGAAAGATGATGATGATTTACATGTAAGAATTTTTAATAGATACTGTTTTCCCAAAGTTATGGCCTATTTACAGTACTGGTGGGGAAAATCTTATATCAAGTTGGACAATTAATGACATATTGTCCCAGGATGGATGGTACAGATTAAAGGTAAAACAAAACACCAAACCTGTTATTTAAAAATGAAACAATAAAATTTTTCAGGACTATGTTGCTGGATTTTACAATGAGAATTATGGAGAAACAGACTTGTGATAAAATTGAGCTCATAACATTGTGTATGTAGAGACAGATATTGATAAAATTGAGCTCATAACATTGTGTATGTAGAGACATATATTCAGAGAGACAGTATTGAGGTGCTCCTCAAGCTGGTATGTATGTGCAGTGTAGAGGAAGGGGAAAGGCATGAATTATTGTGATTTGTAAAAAAGCAGAATTTGTAAGTCAGCATATTGGGGTCTGTGTGAATGTCAACATTTTTCTGAAGGGAAGAAAAATGTGTGGTGAGTTTGAGGGAGTTTCCAGAGGTACCAACGGTAGTTAAGGTCTTCTGTCTCTCACTGAATTTCCCTGGAAGTCGAACACCTGAAGCCAGTCTGTGGAGGCCTGAAAGTAATCTCCTTTTAGGTACAGCAACATTAATAATACATTGCAGTCTGACTTTACAAAACCACAGTACCAAAAATAGTCTTTACTGGTATTAATATTTAATGAGAAGGAAGAAGATTGAATCACAAACATGCTTGTATGTGTCTTTAAATCTCCAGGTAGACCCTAATCACTTCGGTGGGACTCTGAATGACACAGTCAATCACATCAGAGGAGACTTGGGGTCACAGCAGAGTGGAAGTGCTGCTAATTAGCTAGGCACTGAATGGTCATTTGATCTGTGCCAGTGCGTGCATAACAATAATGTGTTACTTTAACACCTCAGTGGAGCATTTCTCAAGTTTCTCTATCTTGGGTGCTGAGTGAGGGCAGAGTGGCAATGCTGGTGTTGGCTTTGTGTGTTGCAGGCTGGTGGGTGCCATTATGGACCTGCTTTGCACTGTTTCACTAGGTTTTGGTTGTAGGGAGAGAAATCTCAGGAGGCAGCAGTGAATTACAGTCTGCAGTTCGCTCCGATAGAAACCCACTTGGAGTAAGATGGTAATGGCCCTGAAAAGGCTATCTCCCATTTCATGGTTTCTACTCACAAGTTTGACTTTTTGCCTGGAATTGTGCATCCCCCTCCAGCAGTGAAAGCCTACCCTGCAGAGCGAAAAAAGGACCTGTTTCCATAGCACTGAAACATGGCACAGGCTGCTTCAGGAGAGAAGGACCTTCTTTGTGGAGAACAGCACCTGCTTAGGTCATATTGCATGAAGAAGGGTTACCTTCTGCTTGGAAAAGGTGTTCTGTTTTAATTTATAGTAAGCACAGATGCTGAAGAGTTCTGGGTCCTATGGAAGACTTCCCAATACCTGTACCTGATTGGAATGTAAGGAATTGAGCTTCTTAAATTTATGCACCTACAGTACGCCTCTGAGACAGCCAACTCTTCTTGTATGGGTGCTTAGTTTTATGCCACGGATAGTTGAAGTATATCATCCTTGCCTAGTGAAGACATGGGTTATTCCTTCCAAAGAAACCACATGGAAAAATGGGCAATGTCCTTGAGCATGGAAGTGTTTTCTTCTGACCAGCCTGGTCTTGGGTACATGCAGCTACTGCCAAGTTATACTGCAGAAGTTGTGTGTTTACATTTTGCATATGTTTTTTAGGAGAAATATTTGGGTAGTCAGTGATCTGTTCTGCTTTTCCAAATGTTTGTGCAATTATTTTAAATAGAAATAGAAGAGCAAAGTCAATACTCAAATATATTACTGTACACAGTTTGCATGTGTGTTTGTTTATTCTAAGGAATGTAATGTGTCTGTGTAAATTTGGATTTAGACACTTGTAAAAATAACAGTTTGACCCAGTTGTCTGAGAGGAGTTATTTTATGAAAGGACTGATGAGGATCAATTAAGATCTACCATGAAAGTACATATTGGAATTCATAATGAATATTTACAGTATAAAATTCTGTAACTAAATTATTTGAAAATTAGTTTTATAGCACGTGTTTCACTCACACTTTCAGTGTTTAATGTCACTTTCTTCAATAAAACCCTTTTGCTTGTGATTCTTATAAACCAGGAAGAAAGGTTTATATTTGAGCCTTAGCTTGTAAAATATCTTAAGGAATGAGGTTGAACTTTAAAAAGTCCTGAAGAGACATACAAATAAGTACGTGCAAAAATATTTGCTTTATAGGTGTGTTTGTCAGGGAAGCAGATTTGCTCATTTTATTATTTTGATTGTAGTGAAATCATTTGTGTAGCATTAGAATTACAATTAAGTGGCTGAAAATTTTATGTTTGCATATATACATTTATACATAAATGTGTTTGATTCAGATATTATTTCTTGGATTATGTGTTTTATTTCAAGCTCAGTTGAACAGAGGATGGTGGCAACCAAACTGTTGCCAGGTTAAGAGAACAAGTCCATTATACTATTAAATTGTAATGGGCATTGCACATTTTCGTATTTCTTGTTTTGCAGTGCACTGCAAATACTGAGTGTACTCATTAAATGAATAGGTGATACCAAGCTGATAATCCAGTTTCAGATTCCTTTGAGCTGTAATATGGCCTTAGGTTTCAAAATTAAGTTGATGAGGTGGAGAAAGTCTGAAAAAAAATATTGGCAGTCAGAAGGTACGGTCATACATTATTGAACATATGGAGAAATCAGTTATCAAATGATAGACAGCAATTCTGCAAAGTAAAACCTGGATGTTACTATACATATGGAGCTAAATAGGAAGCAATAAAATAATGCCCCACCCCCTCAAAAAGTAATAAGGAATAACTTTTCCAGGTAATTAAAAAAGGGGGGTTTTTTTGTTAGTGTTATTTTGATCCATGACGACTTTTTTCACCCTTCCCATGTTGGTGATCCATGCGGTTCCCTTCTCTCCATCCTCCCTGTCCGCCTCCAGTTGCCTGAGGAACCAGTGAGTCTGTCCTTTTGTTGAGAGGATTTCTTAAGCCTGGTGATGAGACAAATCCTTAGGTGTTGGCAAATGTGTTGGATTGGGAAGGTGGCATCAACATGCCTTTGTTTTGTTGGGGAGAGCCCCATAACTGCCTTCGTTGTGACGTATCTCTGATATCCTGCAATCAGGACAGATAGTCACTGGTCAAAAGACTCTTCCGTGGCCTTTCGGGCCACTCTGGGAGCACAGTTTTAATCATTGAAGCACTGATAATAGTACGCATGACCTCTTCCCGTGTCAGATGAAAGGCAGTCACAGTGTGTTTTTGGTGAATAAAGTATGTTATCGAGGGTTTCCCTCAATAAAAAAGGATTAACTCTGGAGAAACTTTTCAACAGCTATCCAGTGATAGAAAATGTACATTTTTAATGTAGGGTCTCTTGGTTTTGATTAAATTATGTTAAAACAAGTGCTGAGTCAGCTGCGTGTATTTTAATAGGTATACATACGTGCAAGGAATAACAGTTTGTTCAGTGTGCAATTTTCAGTGGCTTCTTAGGTTTTTCTTACTTCAAATGAAAGAATCTGTACAAGCATAAAAAATATAAACAATTTTAAAAAAATTAAACCAATTAAAGGAAGGTTGCATTTCTGTTGAGAAGAAAGAACTGCTTTTTGCTGAATTACCTTCAGTTTAGATTCAGGCTTATTTTTTGCATCAGTATTTTTAAACTAATGGTTTTTCAAACCTTTTCATGTTTGTTCGAAGAAGAGAAGGTTTCCAGGGCATCTGTGTTTTCCTTTTCGGTGACTAAGTCTTGCATTCAGGTAAGTGGTGAGATTCCTGGTTGTTGAATGTTTTGGTTTAAGTATAATGGTAGCTTTTAAAGATTTTGCTTCCCTCTAATCACAACTATTTAACTCATGTGTGGGGATATTTGAAAATAATTGAGGTTTTTAAGGTGTTTTGAATGGATGCAGAACAAAGAATTGAGGGGAAAGGAAGGACTTCCCACCTGGGGACTCCAGTCTCCTGTTGTATCTGCCTCCCTCCAGCCTGCCTGGGGCTGATCTTCTACCCCAAAAGCTTCTCCTTGTGGTTACCTGTGGCTTCTGATGGCAGAAACAAGAATGTAAAAATAACTATTTGGGGTAAGACAGCAGTAGCGCTTGCAGTACCTGGACTCAGTCAGCAGCCAATGCCTGGGGAAGCTTTAGGGATTAGGGCAGTAACAGAGCGGAGCTTCTGACAGCTTGTGGCTACAGGGGCTTCCTGAGCAAGCGGTGGTGTCCTCGTGGTGAACAGCCCTTCACTCAGCAACCCTGCCGCCGTGAAACACTCCTTCAACTTCTGTAAACTGTTTTAGCATCTGCAGTAGCTTGTGACAGAGTATCCCAGCCTGTGTGATAAATGAAGTTACTTTTCCTTAGCTTCTCATGCCAGTTATTTAATGCCCACTTATTCTTGTGTGGAAGTAACAGTGAACAGTTTTACCCGCTCGATGCTTTCCATGACTCAAGACTCAAATGTATTCCTGGTCAGTCCTTTCTTCTTGAGGCTGAACAGTCCCAGCTATTTTTTCCACTGTTCTCTGAACACTTCCAGGTTTAACTATATCCTTTTACAGGAGAGAGGATGAATACAGGGGACACTTTTTAAGGCCCTAATTTTGTACAATAGCATAAAAAAAATAATTTTAGGTATTTTTCTTATGTAAAGCCAAATACTTGATTTGTTTTTTGACTGCAGCAGAGTCTGAAGCTGACGTTTTCTTTTAAATCATCTTTTGTAACCCCTCTATCTTGTTCATGAGCAGTAGAAAGTAGTTTAGTGTCAATGTACTGTGGGTGTAAAATTTGGATACTTTTCCCCCAATGTGCAATGCTTCACACTTAACCTGCGTTAATTTCATTTGTCACTTTATATCCCATTCACATTACTGTGAGGTGCTTATGCAAACTCTTTGCAGCTAGCTTTATTTTTAGTAATATGTGAGCAAATGCCTCATGGGGGAGGCTGTTTGTATACAGACTGCATTAGTAGATTTCTGTGGGACTTCACTGATGATTTCCCTTTATTGAGAAAATGAACCCCTTTCTTCCTCATTTTATTTCCCATCTTTCCCATTGTATTAATCCATGTGATGATTATCCTTATCCCATGACAACTTAGCATGGTGTTCTGAAAACCTCTGAAAATTTAAAGTAAACTGTTTTGGAGTGATACAGGTCTGTAGTTTTGCTCCTTTCAATCTCACACCAAGCCATCTGGTCCCACTTACATAGTCTCTCTTAGGTTTCCCACTGAAAAGAGAGGCAGGAGTGCATCTAAGGACTGCCTCTCCTTCCCCGTGGAAGCTGGAGCGGCTCTCAGTATGCCATCCAGACCAGACTGTGCAAGTCTTAGAAGGCACCCAGTGCCCTGGGCTAGAGGAAGAGGAAACTAAAATTTGAAGTAAATCCAAAAAGTGGGAAATGAGATATGTGAAGACTTAAAACGATGTAAATAGGATGCTCACGGTAGTCGTTAGTGTTCTTTAAAAGTAACCGTTTTCTTGTCACCTGGGCTGGTCTTGTCCACAGATTGAGCAATGTTGTGTGATAAGGGACTGTTGGGGAAGCTGAAGAAGCTGTTTCTTGGGAGTAGTCCCATTGACTCCACTGGAAGTTTGATCATGCTGCACATCAGAGGCTGGATACTACGTTGTTTAACCACTGACTGTCCAGGAGTCACTCTTCTAAAGCATCCTGCTCTGTGCAAGCGTGCGTGCTGGAGTATGGCTGTCTGTCATATATTTGCAAAGATGCAAATATGTATCTAGGACTTTTAATTTGCTATTAGTTTTTAAAACAACTTAGTTTCTAATAACTAGTACACTGTCAGTGTGAGATTGGATAGCAGCTCTCATGGTGGGCTCCATGTGTGGGATTATTTTGAAGGTAACTGTTAATTGATGGTAACTGATAAATTAACACTTGAATCAAGTAGGAGGACTCCAGGATATGGCACAGTGTAAGCTGTGAGATCAGTAATGTCATATCAGTGATATAAATGAATTATGATCACAATAATAATGTTGTAGTAAATTAAATAGCATTCTTAACAGATATCTAGTCTGAAGTACATTTACTCAGAAGAAATGAGTGTGATTAAAGCAGTGAATTCTTTGCAGTCATAAAGTCCAGGTCATCACCTTCATATTTTCTGTCTGATTAGTTCTGGGATTATTTCTGGTTCTGTTATGTCTGCTTTCATTTCATTACAGACACAACTTCATAAAATATTAATAGTAAGGGGTGTAGTATATAACCTTTGCGTCTGGATCCTTGCTCTTCCTTGCTGCTTTATCAACAATGGGAGGATTCTGGAAATCATGGTCAACTGCTGCTGCAGAGCCAGCAGATGGAGAACAAGAACAGTACTCTGTTTCTATGTGAATATGAAATAAGAAGTCACTATTATTGACGAGGAGGTGGGATAAAATGTAATTAGCCAATCAATACCATGAACAGAAAATCAGGTTTCAGAAGGTTAAATTTTGGAAAGAACCCTCACAGATACTTCCTCCCTCCTGCCCCACCTCCAAGTAAGTTATTTTCGCTCTTGAGATATTAGATGTACTCAAAACTTTCTGGCTGGACAAGTTGACAATTAATGCGTGTAACGTGCAATCTAGAAGCGTGGCTGGCTTCTACCTGAGTAGTTTATTTTAGTTTTTTGCATCCTGCAGCTGACAGAACAAAGTGATCACAAAAGTACTACTGGTAAGAATGCTTTTATTTTCACTGGGCTTGATATTGGCACCTGTCAGCTATGCGTTGGCAAATGATTATGGCTATGTGACTAGTGATACAGCCTCTCTCTGAAGGCAAACACCTGGACCGACTGGCAGTATAGCAGATATGCCATTTTATGAATCAATCGTTTCCCTGACAGAGTATCTCCTATTTTGGTACTCCTTCTTTCTTGATTTGGAAGTACAACCTTTAGTCATTTCATAGAAAGTTTTGCTTTGTAGCCAACTTTAATCACAGCAGAAAACATTAATTATATAGTGAACTGTGACACATACTGACAAAAGTATAAAATCTTTCCTTGGTATTTGTATCAACAAATAGGGTAGCTTCTAGGATAATAAGATATTTTTGCAGTCAAAATTTTGATTCATGAGAAAGACATCTTTTAATTCAGGAAATAATGAGGCTGTTAAAAATCCCTGGTTGGAAACAAATGGTCTATATACTTAGGATTGTCATGACAAGAAGAATTTTTTATTTAAGAGCTCATCTGTGCTGACTCTTGTTAGCAAGCCTAAAACTTCTCACACCATTTTAATAAGTATTTTATGGGCTGTTCATAGCGGAGAGCCTTATGTTGTATAGTCAGTATGTCCAGGCTCAGCCTCTCATAGTTTATTAACCTATTCCCTTAAGGTTGTAGACACTTTGAATATTAGTTAAGTATGATGGGATAATGATCCCAACTGCACTTTGAAGATTAAAAGCAAAGTTTTGCTTGTGTCCTTCTGTAGATTAGGGGCAGTGAAGTTTTATTCAGGTTAGGTCACATCTCCCTGCGCCCATCACCATGTACGCACGCACATTCCAGCAGTGCCATGAGAGGCATGGCTAACATCTGCCACATGCAATCTCCACTCTTTGTTTCTCTTTCCTTTTCCCATGGGTAAAGTTTCATACGGAATTTTATTTTTAATGATTTTAATTCGGATCTCATTTGTTGAGTTTGCTTCCTAGAAGGAGCCCTAGCTGAAGGAATGCAGCTTGTACTTGAAACACAAGGGTGTGCCACGGGGTGGTTCTCGTGTAGACAGACACTCTTTTCATGCATATGCCCTCAGAAAACAGCCTGTGTCTTGAAGACTTAAGTTTTCAATTTTGAATAAATAACTCCTTGTGTTTCAGTTGCAAAAATACCTTTAAATAATAAAAATCTGCTTACTAGAAAATATTTTCTGTATCAAGCCCTCTATGTTGAAATGCCTCCAAGTCCAAAGGATGAAGATCTTGTAATACAGTGCTGTCTTTTATAAGTCGGTGTGTTGATCAAAGGATGGCTTTGATGTGCTCCTGGTAACCTGTTTTGCCGAGGGTCTTGTAGCTGTTGTTTCCTCAAGAGTGGCTTGGTGCGTAGAGAAGTGATGGTGCTGTTTGTTGTCCCAGTGCCTGATACTCACCTGTCTCCTGTTCCCTGACAGCTGGGAAACTGAGTCGTTGGCTGGTTTGGTGGAGTCCTAGAAATTAGCAGGAAAAGGCAGTTCGTGGGAGAGAGAGGAGGAGGTGGAATTCAAGTGTTCTCCTCAATTCCCACCACTTAGAGGAGGCCTAACCATTCTGTTGTCTAAGCACTGGTACCTTTGAGAAACAGTAAGAAGGCAGTGTGTCTGAACATTTCTTCAGAAAAAGAATAATCCTGCTTGTCTAGTTTAAAGTTAGGAAATGAAGATGTATTTATTTCTGAGGTCAGCCCAGTATCAGACATGACACAACATTCTTTTGAATATCTGGTCATGGGTATCACTAAATATTATTTTAAATTGTATGTGAGACCTTAGTGCAGGTGAGACTTTAGTACCTGTAACAGAGAAGTTTTTCTTCACTGAAACCAATACCAACTCTTCCAGTCAGGAAATGCCCCACTGGTACAAAACCAGGAAACACATGGGTCAAATCTGAGGGAGTGGGATTGAAATTCCTTTAGGCTTCTTCAGTATTTCCTTATGCATGCAAGGACTGAACTGGAGGAAACTTGACGAGTTGTTTAATTGGTGGTGGAAGGATGGGCTCACAGTACTAAAGGAAAATTTTGGGTACCTGTGATGAGAACAGGTCTTTGCAGTGCATTGTGCTAGATCCTGCAGTGAACTGTAAGCAAAACTGATGAAGCAGTGCTGAGTAATGCTGAGGTGCTGAGTAATTCTTTAAACTGTGTTTTAGAAACTCATAGGGGAAAAAAAAAATGTTCTTTTCCAGTCTCTTGGTTTCGGAATTAGTTTTCCATAAACAGTGATTATATTTGCATTCTTTTTTATTTTAGAAAATTAGGCTGCTCTAAGTTGCCATGAGGAGCTCACTGGGATGAGAGGCATGGTGACCAGAGTATTGTCACCACTGATAAACCACGTCCTGTATTGATCTGCAGACAGAATGCTGCTGTCCTCCAGTCAGTTTAGTAATTTGAGTCTTTGTGGACAGACCATAGCTAGCTGAATTGCTGAGGTTTGCTTGCTTGAATGAATGCCTTATTCAAAGGCATTATTCAGGTTTTCCTTCTCTGTTGACTCTGTTGTTTGTCAGGTTTTTCACAGTGAGTTAATATTATATCTGCATTGCATCTCAGTTAAAATATAAAAAAAGTTTGCTTTCTCTTTGTCTTCTACCTTGTATTTAAAAAAAACCAACCCACACCTACAAATTAAAGATAGGTTAGGTATTCTGCCATGTATTTATGCTTTAGTGACTAATTTTGTATGATTAAATAAGCTTTCTTGCCCTTTTGCTTATATTATTGATATACTTTTCAAATTAATTTTATTTATTTTCAAGGGCAAAATAACCTTAATGCTTTCATTAATTACGCAAAAGAATTAACATTGTCAAATACCAGCGTTTAATTGGATCTGGAAATACCTTTCAATATATCTTTTGTGCTTCTTGTCCTACGCACAAGGTGGGTGCAGGTTTTCTGCCTGCAGTTTGACTACAGGACGTCAGATTTCATCTCGATCTGGGCTTGAGCAGCTTTTGAGCATGTGAAAAACTGAACTTGCTGCCAGCTCCTTCCCACCGGGAGTGGGGATGTGCGTGTGTGAGCATCGTGCAGCGTGTATCCAGAGTGACAGTAAAAAAAAAAAAAAAGGAGGGGGGTGGAGAAAAAAGGAAAAAACCCAGACTGGCTGCAGCCTGCTGAGCATAAGCAGCTGCTGCTCGCTGTCTTGTGCTGTGAGAGCACCTTTCTGACAGGTTCTCAGGCTCAGCTTGGAGGTCAGCGCGGGATTAGGATGGGAACCCACTTTGCCTCTCCTGACAGCTGCAGTGTTTAGTCACCACACGGTGACTTCAGCCCTGTGGCTTGCAAAGAATGTTTAATTAGTTTGCCTGCTATCAAAAATTATCTCAAGCATAGATGCAAACATATGTTGGAACTGGAGAGGACATAGTATGGGGGCTGGTGAATGGTGGCATCCAAAACATTATTAATCATTTTTACATAGGCTGGTACACTTTGATTCTGATTTTGTAATTGTGTGGTTTTACACTTTTTTTAAAAATTTCGGCTTATTTGAGATTAAAGTCTGCAGCAAACCACTGCTATTGTAATGGATGTAGGTTTAATTTTCATTAACTGTAATCTAAGCACTGTATCTCATATTATCATATTCTGCGTGGTCTGTGTTTTGGCACGTGGAAGTAAAATTTAAAGTTTTCATAGGTAGTTATCCCAAACTGAAGAGATGCTTTTGTTCTACATAATGATTTTTGTGACATCCTCTGAAATCAGCATTTCTTCTCTAATGGAAAAATATGCTGAACAAGTATGCTGCTGTTCTCTCCTGCGGAGTAAGAGGTTGGTGTGAACTTGAGGAGCCTTGGGAAGACACGAGTGCTGTTGTGTGAGGAGAGCCAGCCTGCCTCGCCAGCACTCTCTGAGCACAAGCCAAGTCGAGCGAGTTTGCTGGAGATAAAAGTGTTGGATCTGTCCTGCTTTCCCCTGGGACTGGTGGTGTCTCACTGTAAATTGTAACTCCACCGCACCCTGAAATATTTCCTGAAAATCCAGCTATTTTGCTAATAGCTTTTAAAACTGCACAAAATGTGTTGGCATCCCCTCCTTTGTAAGCTTTCTGTAAGAAAACAAACTGTTTGAAGGGTAAAACTCTTTTCACTTGCTTAAACGTTTAGCTGTGAGGCTTGCGGTGGGAGTGGGGATGAGGGAGGTGAAACATGGGGCAGCACTCACTGGGTTTCATAGCCATGTATGAGGTGACCTGCAGCCACTGCTTCCGCTTGGCCAAACCACCCGAGACTGGTGCTCCTGGCCACGGGCGTTTTCCCACTAGGAGATTAGGGAGGAGGCTAATGAGAGCTTGTTGGCCTCTGGGGTGGGTTGCTGAATATTTTGTTCACATTAAACCAGCAGAGATTGCATTACAGAAATATATGGGTATACATTCATAGGAACCCTACAGGCATATGCCTGGCTACCCTGACAGCAGACCAAATTGTGGGATTTTTTTTTTCCTTATCTCTTTTACTTTTCTTCATAGGAATGGGATTTTTTCCTACCATTTTGATGGCAACCTCCTTGTGCTATGGATATTCCTTCAATCTGTATTTATTTTGTTTAAAATTGTTCTGAATTATCATGATCTGTACTTTAAAAAATATGTCCTGAGTAACCTCATAGCCTGGTTTTCATCTTCAGCTGTCCTTCCCTCCTGTTTTAAGCTCCATTAATTTTTTATTAAAAGTAAGTTTGTAGGCTTTTCAGGGTAGGAATTGTATCATATTGCCTGTTTTGTCCATCCTTGTAGTAAAATGCCTGTTCCTATTTGTTGTCTTACGCTCATATGAAGAGTTGATGACATTGTAGGGGAAACAGCCTGTTACCTGTACATATCCTAGTTTGTGTGAATAACCATCAGTAAGATGTGTCTCTGTACAAGTTGTCATATCAGATTACTAATTTTTGTCACTGACTTTGGAATGCTCAAGAGGAATGTTGTGAATATTAATGAAACATGTTTTTCAACATCCCCCTGCTATTAATAAACTATTATCCCCCTTTTATGAAAGAAAAAAATTAAAGGATGGAAACTGTAAGGTACCAGTGAATACAGACTTTTTTGTAGGAGTAGGAAGTAACTGAATTTATTATTTCTGCATTTTAACCAGGAGAAGTTATCTTTCCTGGCCGAAGTTTGTTGATTCACATCATAATTGAAAAGGACTCTTCTGATAAATGGCATAAATGTTGCTATGGCTTCCCAGCATCTGTTTCCTGGCAGTCAGACTGCAGAACAGCTTGGAGCTAGTGAAGCATCTACCTCTGCTTGTGCCAGTTTGCAGAACTGTGCTGTAATAGAGGGTGTCAGCAGGATTCTTCTCTGATTTACAGTGAGAAGAAAAAGTCAACCCTACCTTCTTCCTTGGTGTTTAGATTCTTATTTTTCTTATCTGAGATTTGTAAGAATAAATTAGGAGGGTTAACAGTTCAGTATGTGTAACATACTGTATAAAAGTATGTAGTTACATTGTCATCTCTCAGCCACTTGCTAGAGTTAAGCATTCACTGGTGTTTAGGGTAATATAACAAATAAGGCTGAATGCTAAGATAAAAATGCTGTATTTTGTCCTGAAAACAGATGTTTTCTTATGTTTTGGATAAAAATGTATAGAGAGTTGCATGTTTAAAAAAAAACAACTGTAGATTTTGCTATAATGCCAGTATTTATTTTCCATTGTCTTTTGCACTTGTTTAGTGGGCTTTTTCTTAAATGATTTTTTAATAGGAAGAGGTTCTAGTTAAAACCTTAACTGCTTTCATTTCAGAAAAGTAAAAGCTAAGTAAGAGTATTGAACTCCTCTGAGATACATAGCAATGCACAGTACCTAGGCAAAGAAAATGGAGAAAGTAAAATTGTTCTCTCAACCTGTGTACAAATTGGGGTCACTGCTTATAGAATATAACAAAACAACTGTGTGAAGCAGCATAGTAATTAAGCTATGAATAGAGAAGTAGCAGCTTAAGACTGTTATCTCCACAGAGTGCAAATTGCTTGTGTACACCATTGTTGGGGATTTGGTCCATCTCTTCAGAGCATCTGCAAGTATATCTTAGGTGAGGTTTTACTATCTAGGACTGCGTATTCTGCTGACAGTCATTGTTTCTTCTCTATCCTTTACATCTTCTCGTTCTGTACCAGCCACTCCTCCTGTTGTGCCTCGGGTGCTGTAGATGTGATAGTCCACTGCCTGATAGGAATCAAATGGAAGGCTGCAGTAAGGTTTTCTTGAAGCCTTCTCTTCTCCAGGCTCAGTGTTTCTGCATAGGAGAGGTGCTGCAGCCCTCTGACCATGTTCATGGCCCTCCTCTTTACCCGCCCTAAGAGGTCGATGTCTGTCTTGTACTGGGGACCCCAGAGCTGGATGCAGTGCTCCAGGTGGGTTCTTCACGAGAGTGGAGTAGAGGAGGAGTATCATCTCCCTTGACCCGCTGGCCACCATTGATGTTGCCTTTTAGCTTGTGTAGCTTCCCATTCCTCTTCTGCTCGAAATGTTTGGTTTTGGAAATATTTTTAAAGTTTTTACTTCGTTTCCTCGGCTATTTCGGTGTACTCTGGCTTTCAACACAACTGATGTATCCAGAAAGAGGGAAATGCCTTTAGCGTTTTGGAAGAAATCACAAGAATTTCTTCATTTGCCAGAGTCTTGGAGAGGGGACAAGGGAATTCTCGACTAATAGAGCAGTGAAAGATAACATTAACTGGTAGTGAATTAATTTTACCTTTGTATATAGGGTATTGATAAAAATGCAGCATGTCACACACTGATCTATTTCATTTTATTAGAAATGTTGTGTGAATGACAGCAAATTGAGTAGGAAGCACTAATTATCGGGTTCTTCTTTATGTATAATTGGGCCCATCATGAGAAGCATGAGTGGTTTGTTTACCGTGTGCTTCAGTTCTGAAACATAAAAACACAGCCAGCAGCACAACCAAGAGCTGTCCTCATACATTCACTCAGTTTGATACAAATGTTAAAATTTATTTGATATTAAAACAGTGCGTTGCAGGCATACATAATGGTACCAGTAACTTAAATGTACATTTTATACAATATATACAGTTATATTGTCAATTTGGGGGAAGACAAAAGATGAATGGTGGATATTGAAACCAAAAAACTCACTTAAGTTTATTTTGTTATGCCATGTGCTAGTTCTGCCTGGTCTCTGTTCCTTGAGAGATTTTGATGGGGAGGGCTTTTCAGCAGAATGAATTGCACCATATTTGGACAGTGGTTACACGCTAACATGGTTATCGTGTGTACAGCTGTTAACATTTATGTTAGTGCCAGTTTATCTGCAGTAATGGTGTCCTTGAGCAGGATATAGGCAAGTGAATATCAGTGTTTTGTCTGAAATATGTCTCCTTTCAGCAATAGCCGGAGGTATTACACTGTGGTGTCAGCACTGGGGAGAAACCCGTCGCCTTTTGTGGGACTTGACCTGAAGAGACTCCTGTCAGCAGTTGAACAAGAGTGGCTACACGATGGGTTATCAAGCAGCCACGGGTTGCTGTAACAGCAGCCTGCAGAGCTCACTTGCTCATAGTGACTTTACAGTAAAATTGAGGAAGAATGTTCTATAAATGACCAATGCTGGGACACAAAGTATCTGCAAAGTGGCTTTGATCATTTTGTTATTATACCATTTTCAATACTTGGTCTTTAAACTTTGTCAAAAGCCTAGAGAGATTGAGGAGGGGTAGTTAGTAATATTGTGAGATTTCATTTTCCTTATATTTTTCTTCTTCTTTAAGAATGTGTTTTAGTATAAATGTAGGACTTCTTTATCTAAAAAACTTTTGGATACATTTATTTTTTCTTAATAGTGCTGTGTGGAATAATCCAAGAGGATACAGAATATATCTAATGATTTGAAGGTAGACAGTTCCCATTGCGTATCAAGTATTTCTTTCTTATGGGAACTTTTGAAAGGCACAGTTTCTAGTAAGTTGGTGTACAAGTAGTATTGGCTATTGCTGTATTCCACCAGCAGCCGTAGTAGCTGTTAAATTGCATTTATACCATTGCATAGCCAGTAATTGTATAGGACTAGTTGAGAACAGAGATGGAAATTTCTAAATAATTGAGGTTGTTTTTTCCTTCCCCAGCCATTTGTTCAGAAGTTAAGCCAGAATGATAGGAAGGTGGGGCATCTCAACTTAAGCTAAATGAAGTATGGGATGTTCTGGAAAACAGGGGGAGAGATCGTGTCGATGCTGCGGAGTACGCTGTAGTCCTGAATCAGAGGTACCTGGCTGCAGGGAAACCTACCAGTTGTGCCAGCCCTGTGCTGGTTCCCACGGAGGCACTGGAGGTTCTCTGTGCCTGAATCGGAGCTTTCTAACCTGGGAGTATCCCCCTGGTCTCATTCTGGAGATGAGACCTGAAATTAAGAGGAGGCACAAAGGAAGAACCTGTGCTGTACATAGCTCCTTGTCCCCTCTTCTGCCCTTGGATTTCCTTCCACTTCTGATTCTTGTCCTGTGTTTGATCCCTCCTTTGTGCCTCCTACGCTGAAGTCCACTCCAGCATAGACCCTGTGTTTCTGAGACACCCCCATCTGTTTTCCAGTTATGGGCTCTTCTTCCTGCTTCTTCCCCACTTCCAACTCCAAGAGTCTGGTCAGTTCTGCTAGCCCTGTAGTTGCCCTGTCAACAAGGAAAGGGATCTGAACACCCCTTTTGCTAGTAATTGCATGCAGTTTCTGTACCAGTTTGAAAATATAGCTTGTTTGGTGTTTATCACCTGCAGAATATCTATAGAGACTGCTCTTTCCAAAAACGGTATAAACTGCATACAGTATTTATGTTATGCAGTGAAGTATAGATGGCTACACGTGCCTGCTGAGTCAGAGCAGGGAAACCAGCACATGTTTCTCTGGTGTGTGTGTTGTGTATACATGCACTCCTTTCTCATGTACAAGTGTGCCTGAAAAGCAACCAAAATAGAAAAATCCTTCTAGCTGTTTACAAAATCTAGCTAGCACTCAGAAGTTGAAGAGCGCTTAAGTTGCCTATCCATGCTTAATTTTCATCTTAAATTTTTCTAAGTCTTTAATATTGTTTAATGGATAGAACAAATGGTATTTATGGAATGAACAGCCATGCCATGCTTTGAATAATTTGCGGAGAAGATTGAATTCCTTATTTCTTCTTGGCATTGATATGATATCATTATATAAATATGCTTTACAGTCACAAATGAATTCTAATTTTTCACGATCCTATGAGCAGAGAGGCATATTTATCCCATATTTATCCCGGTTCACAAATGGGCAGCTCAGGATCAGAGATTAAGGATGCAAGTATCTATTATAAATTCTGGGAATTATGATTGCACATCTTGAACCATCCCATCTTCCATTTCTCTTCTGACTTTGATACCTAGCGCTCTTCCTGCAGCTGTATGAACCCAGCAGCTGCCTTTGCAATCAGTGCCAGTATTAGATACTGGACTGTGCCTCCAGCACTTTTCCTTCAGCTGCATGGGCAGGCAGGCAGCTGCTTTTATGTATGAATATGTGGAGCTGGCATTGGTTATTGAGGCAGCTGCTCAACTGTCCTTACAGCTGGAGGAAGGGTGTTTCCTGCTAGGAACAGCTCATAAGAGTAGAGAGACTTCAGAACAAGGAGGGTATGGGCTGCTTTTTCATCTCTAAGTTATATTGCCTAGGGCTGTGAAACTGATTTCATTAGGAAGTGTAAACAATTAATGGAAGTAATTGAGTACGTTGAGGTTACCTACCATTTTTTTTCTTCTGCATTTTATAGTTTTAGACTGGTGACAAAGTCACTGTGTGACTTGATTTTTTTCGGGCAGAAATGTTTTTATTGCTTAATTTTAACCATCTGAGTTGAAGTTCTGCACTGATTTAAGATCTTGTAGTACTATCTCTTTTAGTTGTACAGTTAGTGTTAGGATCTATTCACAGAAGTTTTCACTTTTTCTGTGATTTTCAAACACACAGAGGTAAAATGGAAAGTAGTGCGTGGCCGTCCTTGCTTGTAGAGCTTGGCCGTTTGTTCAGAGTACTTTTGTGGGGTTTAAAGAGTCAAATGAGTTTGAACCTGGAGCTTTTACTTCTGCTTTTACTTAGAGAAAACGAACGAGAGCTTGCATTGTTGTTTGTGCAGCCTTTGACAGATGCAAACTCTACTCTGCTGTATTTCATCTGGTCATCAACAGCCAGTGGCAGCTTCATTTTGGAAGGCCTTGTCCACATGAAACTTCCGCCTGTCAAATTCTCAAGTAACATAAGGCTTAGAAGAAAAGAAGAATGGGGATTAGCGAGAAGCCTGGAAGTACTGTGTGTGACATAAAGCCATGCCATCATCAGTAAATGACATAAAGCCCACCACTGAGCTACTTCAGACTTTGTGGATGGTGTTGAATGAAGTAGTAAAATTCTGCAGAGAAGTTTTTCTTGAAAGAAGAAAACAGCAGAGAGGGAGTGAGCAAGGCAATATTTAATATTCTGTTGTGAGCAGGCAAAGCAAGTTTCAATGGCGCGGTACTGTGCCCCTCTTGAGTCTTTAGGAAGCTTTCATATAGGGCTAGTGGAATAAATGAGGTATTTGAGGAGTCAATAGGAAAGCATGAGAGGTTCTTGGTATTGATGGGAGAGCGTTCCTCCATGCAACTGGGAGTTCTACGCACCATAAGCTGCTCTTGGAGCATAAACAAACAGCTTTGGAAGAACGTGGCATGCTTTCCTTTGATGTTGCTGAGAGGTTTTGGAGTACCTGTAAGAAAAAGTCTTCCTCTTTCTCACGCCCACCTCCTCACACCGCATAGTTAGAATCAGTTTCTGTTCTTTCTATGATATTTGCAGTATGCAGAGTCAAAGTGGGGGTTTTTTGGGGGGTGTTTTTTTTTTGGCTGTAGTGAAAATCTCTTCTCTCTTCAAAAGTCTTCAGACCAAAAGTTAAGTTTGCCTGATACTGGTTTTAGGTGACAATTCAAAGAAGCATTACTACTGAGCATAATTTCTCCTTTGATGTACAAATGAGGTTCTTTTGATGTGGGGCAGTTGTTCCCATAGCAAAGCAACTCTTCAGTGCAGTTCGTTATTAGCAAGCAATTGTTAAATGAATACATCTGTTTACACTAAGTAGGCAAAACTGATTGTGGTGTTACCTAAGTGAGCTTGCCTCTTTCGCTGTGTTTTCTATCTCCTGTTACTCGTTATGCTGAAATCTGTTGGATTTTGAA
Organism: Syrrhaptes paradoxus; assembly: GCA_013400615.1. Classification (NCBI taxonomy): domain Eukaryota; kingdom Metazoa; phylum Chordata; class Aves; order Pterocliformes; family Pteroclidae; genus Syrrhaptes; species Syrrhaptes paradoxus. The sequence continues at coordinate 354,635 of VZTO01023674.1, read as the reverse complement.
TGCTTGGAATTAAATTAGCCATCATCATTTTCCTTGAGTCTGCTGTTTATTTTACTTTCTGTATTGCAGAATCATTTCAAGCATTCCTGGAGCTACGTTACTGTGGGTGTGTTTTATGGAGTTGTTACCCTGCCCTGCTTCTGGGCAAAACCGTGAAGTTCGACAGGGATAGCCTTCAGCGGGTGGGGGTGCCTCGTGCTGCTTGCTCAATAATCTACGTATACTGAGCTAGGATAGGAGCTGTTCCTGCTCCGGCAGGGGGATTGGACTAGATGGCCTTTCGAGGTCCCTTCCAATCCCTAACATTCTGTGATTCTGTGTTTGGACATGAATAGAGCTTTGATAGGTGCTTTAGTGAGGGTCTTCAAATGCAGCAGCTTCTGTGACTACTGGTCATCTCTAGACAACTCTCTGTTATTTTCAGTGCCCTTGAGTGTCTACTGGCTCTTCTCCTAGACCAAAGGTAACTTGAACTCTGACAGCAGAAACTCATGTCCTACAGTCCAGTGAGGGAGGATGGATAGCAGTCAGGAAAAATGGTGATTTCTAGACTACTTCTTGTTTTATTTCTCCTGGACAGAAAAATAATGATTTACATTTCACAGTCCCTTAATCACTGTGCCAGTCGCCAGTCTTACAATTAGAGAGTCAAATGTCATTTTTTGTGTTGGATAATAGGCAGTTTGCACAAGGTGATTTCTGCTAGCACCAGCAGTAACAGCTAGTAGTAGTGCTGATATTCTCAGGGGAGGAAGAGAAAACTGAAAACTAAAGTGGGCTTTGGAAAAGTTAGGCTCTTTGCTCTGCTCTGTGGTATGCTTTCTATAGCAGTAAAACCAGTAATGTTGAATAAAAGTTGAACGTGTATCTAAGGTTCCAAATTGAGAATTGTTGGGGAAATTTCATTTTCGTGTTTAGCTTTTGAAAGCTTATTTTTTCTACCATAACTTTCTTATAGCTTTTTTTTCAGGTCATAAATACCAGAATTAACAAAGTATTAAAGGAAATCTAGTATTTCATAATTTATTTTCTAATAATTTCAATATGAAAATAATTTGTATGTGTATTCGAAACCTATTTCCAGTATAGAAAATGATTCAGCTGTATCTGTTGATCTTTGCTGGAGGAGGAACAAAAAAAAGTCAGCTCAGTTTAGACAATTAGCTTAGATATTAGGTAAATAAGTTCAACTGTTAGGATAGTGAAGCTCTGAGAGGGCTTACCTAGGGGCTGTTTAGAAAACCCCTTGCTTCACAGAGGTTTCTTAAAAATAAGTTAGATAAATATTTGTCAGGAGTAACTTCCTTTAGTGTAAAAGGTAAGACTGGAATTCTTTTCCCACCTTTAATTTTTCTGATTTTGGTCAAGCATTAAAAAAGTAGCTGGTCATTGAAGACTTGCTTTTGAGACACTTTAAGGCAAGTACAGTAGAAAGTACAGCTTTCCAGTACAGTAGGTACCAGTAAACACTTCAAAATCCTGAAATAAATATTTCTGTGTGCTGCATGTAAAATACTGTCTTTTTTCCAAGATTATATATTCCCTTATGAGTGGATGAGAAATACTCATAAATACAATCTCAAGGTAATCTTCTCAACTTCTTTTGTAAATGACTATGGAATACTTAGGAGTGAGATGGGAAGCATTTGGCTGGAATACTGATACAACTATTACCCAGAATGGATTCTGAGACGTCATTTTCATTTTGTGCGATTTCTTAGCTCTTACTCCTTTCCATTTGCTTGACAATTGTTGGAAGAAGCTGAGGTGGTCAATCATATGGCCTCATCTCGAAAACTATTTACTAGCAGGTGTTGCTAAACTGTAACTTGAGTATATTTTAGCTGAAATAATTTTCTGTGTGTGTTAGTTTAGTGCATTCATCAGTTCTGGGGTTGAATAACTTCCCCTCAACCAGCACGCTTTCTTCAAAGTCTCTTCTCATGGTTCACTGATTTTGGGATAGTGTGAGATGTGGCTAAGATGGAGTCCAAAAGGGTGCAACTCCAATGTGCTTAAAGAAGTTGGTAGATAGATGAGGTTCTGAATTTCTCTCAGCCTTACTGGAGTTAAATTCAAGGTTTTTGTCCCTAAGCATTGCGGCAGAGTGGTGTAACAGTGCTGAACGTACATCTGTCTGTGGAAGGACATACGCTGTGTGTCCTGGTTGCAGGTTCAGTTTCTGAGGCAGAGCAGGTGCTGAAGATCAGTCCTGTAACAACATAAACCTGTACCTGCCTTCGGGTGCCCAACTGTGCTCTGCAGGTGTTTTATCACACAGGTAATCTGAGTTTATTCCCAAGCATAAGAGAAACTGAATTTGACCTGGGTGACTGAATGCCCGTTTTTTCCTTGTATAGTCATTATTGTTATCACTAACACCATCAACTTCAAAACTGTTTCACTGTGGGCATAATCTTTTAAAATGCATAAGTAAATTCCTTCAGTTGATTAAAATATTTTAATGGGATTGACACATTAGTAGACAAAATCGTTTATGTGTAGTTTTTTCCTTTTCCCTGTGTGAGAAAACTTTCAGAACAATTCTTTCCACCCCAAGAGTATTACTTGGAACATCAATGCTTTCCTTAAATCTTTTCTGGAGTACAATAAGCCTCCCTGTCCTTTTTAGAGAGAGAGTGGTAGAATTTCACCCCCCATTTAAAATGCAGATAATACATTGTTTGGAGAAGTTAGCTTGAAAAGGTAGGTTAAGCTGGAATGAGTCGTCACCTAGGCACTCTGTGTGTGTGCATGTATGGGGAACTCGATACTGTGGGAAAGCTGCAAGGCACCTTCTAAGGTGATGGAAAAGAAATACTGTGCTACAATTAGTTTTACTCACAAACAAGAATAGGATTTTGTTATCATGATTAATTGCATTTTACCATACTCCACCAGAAGGTAAGCAATAGCAGGAGCTGAACTTCTTAAATGATAGAGAGAAAGAAAAGATTAAGGTATGGAAGCAATCTGGAGATCTTAGTTTCGCTAACAAATATAACCACAAGCTCCAACTTCTGAGATAGATGAAAGCGATAAGCAGGTCCCTTTTCAATGACCAAGCTTATTTTAACAGTGATTGAGACAAACTGTTTTTTGTTTTATTAATATTACTGAACCTAGGACAAAGCTGGCATTTAAGCTAGGGGCTGACTTTACTACAAGACTAGTTTCTAACATTTCAGGTGCCCGTTTTATTCTAGGCTAATGAATCGTGAATTCTCCATTGGTTTTTATTTGCTTTAATGAAGTCCCTCCAGTATGATATAACTGCAAAGCCTGTTGTCTTCTATTTTCCATCAGCTGGTTCCTCTTGATCTGTATCAGTAGTGGACAGAGGGATGGAAGGGTCCCAAATTGTTTTTATGGCCTTGTCTTCTGCTGTGAGCAGAAGCAGGCAGGATCCATGTGGGCGTTATCCTCAGCCACTTGCACTGGCCATCTCCCTTCTGCCACTGTATTTAAAGCTGGGTCAGGGAGCTGATGCAGAAGAAAACTGCCCTTTTTTCTCTTTGATTAATCTTCAGAGGGGTCCAGTTCCAGTCCAGGTGGGGGTGAAGGGAGAAGGCTCCAACTGCCCTTTCAGCAGCTCAGGTTTGTGCTGTGCAGGTATGACCAGGCAGTCCCGGCCTCGTAGACTCCAACATCCCTGCTACATGCAGGACAGAACAAAAATAAGAACTGCAAATGAGTGCAACCCTCTCCTTCAGCTCTGTTGAGGTGATTCACTGCTGCAAAGGTAGTGCATCCGCAGCAAGTGAAGCAATCGAGGCTTTCAAGCCAGTTTGGGAAAAGAAAGAGAGTGAAAGGTTAGAAGTGGAAAACAAAGGAGTGCATGACCTGTAGACACATATAGAAGGGGGATGGGTGGATGTGCTGGACTGCTTTGCAAGTATTTCCAAAACTACTCTGTTTTGTTCATGTGTGCCACCACTCTTAAGTCTGCAGTAATTCATTGTCAGGATGTGTTTAGCTTACCATTCCTGAACAGCTTCAAAACCTACTGAAATACAAAACTCATTCTTACTTGTCAGGTATTGAAGGCGAAAGTACCAAACATAGAATCACAGAATCATTTAGGTTGGGAAAGATCTTTCCGATCATCGAGTCCAACCAAACATCCCATTTCAGTTTACTGTAGACTATTTTCCTATATTTATAGAAAGTCATAGTACATTTTATAAGTGTTTGAAATCTTTGGAGTCCTGAAATACCTTCTCGGAGGTTTTAAGAGTATAAGCATAAATGTCTGGTAGAATATTTTGCAGATAAAAGAAAAATGGTGGAGGGGACTTGAAGTCTGCTGCTGTGATTTCATGGATAATTTGGGGGTACCTTTCAGAGCCCCAGTGCAAACTGAACAAGTGAAGACCCTTGCAGATTTACTGCACACAAAGGAGATGTGTACTTTTGTTCTGTTAAGTAGCAAGCAGTTTGGCAGTAGGGCTTGAAGATCAGGACTTGAAGGCACTACAAAGGAACTGCAGTGATGAATCAAGGAGATCGTGATACAGGGTTTGAATATTTTTTGCATATTATCAAGGGTTGGGTGTAAGATGTACAGCAGTGATAGGTGACGGAGACAAAATGAGACAGCATCTAACAGCTTCCCTTTTTCACTGCAGTAATACATGATATAGGCCAAGGTGCCTGGTCTTGGAGGAGTGTATGAGCATTAACTAGGAGGAAATGTTCACACTGAATGCTTGTATCCTGTGACACTAGCTGGAGAAACTTCTGGTGGCTTCTAGCAAAATCAAATAAATGCTAATAAGGAGAAGTGCAGTAGCAAATGAAGTTAGATGGGGAGTGTCAGTTTAACAGGCTAAGTTTGGAGTAAAACATGAAAAGTAGAGTAGAAATACAAGTGTTGCATTTATAAAGAAGAGTTACTGCTCTAGAAAAAAAGAAGTCCAGAAGATGAGAGATGTTGCCTTATTTTGTTCTATCTGTTCTTCATTATTTTGGCTGGGGTTTTTTTAGCCTCAGACAGCAAGCACTTGTACAGGCATGTGGCACAGCTATATGTGTAGTCCCACAGAAATCAGTAAGCTTGTCCACGTCAATGACATGGACCAGAACTCTTAGAGAATCCATGCACCGGTTTGCAAGTGTTTGCTGTCTGTACACGTTTGTGCAAAACCTGGCACAATCATGCTCTCAAACTGGGTTGAGGATTTGTTAGTAATAATGAGGGGAAAAAAGGAAAATTCTCTAAAAATCTTACGTTTCTTACATTTTACTCACTTCAGCCATTTTTATTTTGTTTTCATAAGCATTTAAATAAACTTGTTTCACTGACTATCAAATGGTAATGATATTGCCTGTATATGCACAGAAATTGTTTTAATTATTCTTTGATATTTTTTATTCATGTATAGAACAGACAAAACATTTTCCTTTCCCACTGTACTAAGCTCAAGTAAATGCTCTAACTTTGTTCAAGTATTCAGTTGTGTGTTATCTAAATAAGTCCTAGTTTGGACTTCATTCTTTGCTGTCACCTCTTTTCCAAGGTGGTTGGGGTTGGAGGTACCCAGTTTATTTCATTTGCCAGGATCTCATGGCTGTTACAGGATGGACTAGGAAGGACACCTGAGTGGTCCCACACTGTCAGCAGGAGATGTTGGCACCCACTCACCTTGGGACATGGGCTGGTTTCTTGTAGTGCTGAGTTGTAGCCCTTCTCATCCTAAGTTCTGGCAGGACATACTAGCTTAAGTGCAACGCTGAACTAGAACTGTCTCTTCCCATTCAGGTAGCATTGGACTTGGGTAAATAAGATCTTCTGGAAATTGGAGCCCAGTGTAGAAATGCATGATCAGTCTAGATTTGGCAAGGTCTGGGCTAAGCAAGAGCTAAAAAACCTTTCTTGTCCTTAGCTGACTCCCTGCAAAGCCACCCCCTCAGAGCTCCTGATATTGGGAGTCCAGTGCAGCCATATCAGATTTGGCACCACAGGGAAGCAGTTTAGATCTGCATGGCTTGGTAGTCAAGATCTGCCCAGCAGAGGTGCTTGGACTGCTTCCACACCTAGGGAGCCCTGCTGGAGCTGAACGCTGTGGGCCTGAACTCTGCCTCATTGAGCCCCCTAAAAGTGGAAGTGCTGGACTGGTGCCTCCAAATCCAGAGGAGAATGCTGTGGACCCCTCTTCCAGATGATCCAGCTGGTTTGTTCCCTTTCTCTGCAGACCGGAGTTGCAGGAGCTCCTGTAACTCGATTTCCTCTCTGGAAAAGGCACACAAAGGTAACACTGCACACTGTGAGCAGCGAATGTCATACTCTGTCTGTCATGCAACAGGTATGTCAAAACCTGCCTGGTTTGCTTGAGCACGTTCCCAGCAAGGTGAGTGTTTTGAGAGGCTGATTGAAAGGCTGAGCTCTGATCCAGATTTAGATCTCCTGGCTCCGTTTTCCCTAAAGGAAGGGGATGTAATTTCAGACCCTTGGTTAAAGAGCTACAAATGTTTGGGGAAACAGATAAGTTGCTGCTAGTTGATTCCCTGGGCCACTTGTTCCCAGTTTTGGAGGCAATGCTGGCATTAAATATGAGGCATGAAGCAGTCCAAGTTAATGGTCTCTGTCAGATGATTAGATTGCATCACACAGGTTAGGAAGGAGCAGCAGGTTCTCCTTCTGGGCAGGGAAGAAAGGAGAGCATGGTGTTAGTAAGTGTAGCTCCAGGAAAAAAGATATAGTTTCTTCTGATCTTTGCATGTAGCCAGGAACTTGATCATATTTAAATGTCACTGGGCCAGGACAGTCCACCACCAGAAAGTACCTTCTAAAGTGAAGAAGAAAACAGCATTTTTCAATCCATCAGTAAAGAATTGTTGGATTATTTAAATGGCTGATTATAAGTAGGTCTTATTAAAAAAAAATAAAATGCTCATTGGTAAGCATTGGTCTTTACCCTCTGTAGAGGGTCTTTCTATAATCACTTGCTTCCATCAGGCTGCTTTCCATTGCTTTACAGGTGTAATTTCATGGTACTGCAAGCTCCTGGTTCACATTCTCTTGTGCTGCTCTCCAAGTGATTGACCCCATGTTCAGAAAGGCAGTAGTATTTGTATTTTTTTTGTCTGTTGGTTTTTTTCTCCTTTTTAAATTTCACTTTGTTCATAATCAAAGCTCACAAATACATCTGTATTGTAGGAGACATTTTACTATCTGTAGTTCAGAATCTCATGCATGAGATCTGCATTACAGTCAAAATGATTTGTGCTAAATGGAAGGGTAGAGCCAGAATTCTCAGGTTATTTTGTGAAAATCCGATATATATGCTTAACACCTAAAGAAATCCTTTACAGTAAAAATAAATCCAGGCTAAAACTAGTAATGTGGGAGAAACTTAACCCTTTTCACTGGGCTTGGAGAAGTGGTCAATAACTGCTGTGGCTGTGTGAGTCCCTTTTTCAGATTTAAAAATAAATTAAAGGAAGGAGTAAGGGAATGAAAGGGCATTTCCTTACCAGGCAGTCACACAAGCTATTGTCTGTGAGCTCCCCGCCCCCATCTCTTTCACCCAGGCACACAGACACACACACACACACACACAAAAAGCCAGTTTTTTGTCCTTCTGAGCACACAGATGTTCCTCTTGGCATCCCTACAGTATGGATAGGTTTTTTTGCAGGCACAGAATGTGAGGCTTCTTTGTTGGAGACAAAGTGTTGCCTGTGGTGGGAATTGCTGCAGTGATGGGAAAGTATCCTAATGTATTGTTGGATTACTGTGTTTTTTTTTCCCCCAGTAGAGACAGTACATTAAAGTAGCTTTGCGGGCAGTGAATTGTTTGAGCCAAGCCTGGCTAATAGAACTCTCTCCTTGGCAAGCAGTCATACAAGGTATGGTTGGCATAGTTTGGATGGTCATGGGATTTGTCCCAGGCACGTGCAGCAGTTCTGCTGTGCTGAGTGCAAGTCTTACCAGCCATATTTGGTGAGCTAATGGAAGTGGTCTGACTGTGTGGATGGAGCTGTCATACTTTCATTTTTTAATTGTGTGAAGATCTGATATGATACGTGCCACCTTCTAAATCATTTTTAGGACGTCTGTTCTGGGTTTTCTATGTGACAGTTCTAAGAAAACAGCTTAAAATTAAAAACTAATAGCATCAAGTGTTTGCCTGAGATTTCATACAGAAAAGGAAATAGCCCTTTCAAATAATTCGTTACGCTACAGCCTGTCAGACGACATGGTGCTTCTTTGGGCACAGTTGGTGACATTGCCAACCTAGAGCTCTGAATCCAGCACTTCTGTTGTTGACAGTACTGAGCAAGGGAAACAGAGGTCTGTCAGCGGGGGTCTAAATTATGTTCCTTTTGTCCATATCATATTATTTTTATCTATAATTCCTGAAATATGACTTTAACTCTTTTGGTTGGCAATTTCATACCCCCATACTAAATATGTTCTGACGTGAAAGATTGCATAGTTTAAGGTGAAGAAAAGGAGGTGTGGCTCCATTTCAGAATGATTCAAGAAAGAGCTTATAGATGAAAAATTCCTTGAAGAAGCTGCTTGTAGGGAAAATTTGGAGGTGAAACTATGGAGGATAAAGTTATCCGACTCTCTATGATAACCATTAATTATTTTGTTTCTCAATTTTTCTCTGTAATGACAGAAGCTCTTATTCCTTCCTTTTTCCTCAGACAGTTTTATCTATAGCTTTCTCAGTGTGGAGAAAGATGTAGTTATTTAATTTTCTGTGGAGCTTTCATCTTTCCATATCTAGAAGAAAAATAACCACAGCCTCATTTGGTATGTGTTTTCTCAGTCCATGTTTGTGTGTCATGTTTAATGAGAACTTATCGTGGTTTCTCTACTAACCAGAAGATGATAAAGTAGTTATAAAAGAATCCATAAGCCAAACTAGTAGACTGGGAGGATGGTTCTTCTGATACAATGTCATGGCAGTTGTTGCCGGTTCATTTCGAGGTATTCTCCACATACTGGATGCAGATCTACTGTCATGACTATGCCTACTTTTTACTATTCTTAAATAAGCTTTTTTCAGCCCCAAGGTCTATTTCTTGTTTATCTCTCCAGTTTCACTGAATTGCTTAGATTGCATAATCTTCTTTCACTCCTTTTAAAACTATAAGCATGCTCCTGTTTCTATGTCAGTGTCTCTTCAACAATATTTCCTTTGGAAACCCTTCCTACCCATCTGCTGCCTTTGGTTACAGGAAGCCAGGACATGTTGTGCTGCTGTACCCAACAGCATGGTTTCTTTACTAGCTTTCCCTGGAGGTCCCTCCTTGTCTGCTTCCAACCTGCAACTACCGTTTTTGCCTGCATGTCTCCTGATATATATCCAACCCTTCATTTCTTCTTTATTACCCCCAAAACTAAATCTTCTGACATTCCTTTTGACAGTTATTTTCCATTATAGTCTACCTTTCCTTCACCTCAAGCATTATAGCATTAGGATAACCTTTGTAATTTCTAATATCTTGATAGTGTCTGGTAATACCTTGTTTCTTGCTATTTTGTATGCTTTTTTCCTTCCCTTTAGTATTTCTAAAAGCAGCCCTTAGCAGTCTGAGTTGAATCCTGACATCGTGTGCAACAGGACAGTGGTTTGCTAGGTGAGGTCTCTCAGTGTCAACTCCTTGCCTAGACCCACCATGTTTTTCACGGATATGCTTTACACACTCTCCTATTCTGTTTCATGTGTTTTGTGAAACACGTTTTTTTTTAAATCTGAAACACACCTTTTGCAAAACCGTCCCTTTGCAGACTCCAGTTAAGATCTCTTAATATTATTTTTTTTTAGCAAAAAGTAGAACGATCAAATACTTGGCTTTCTCAAAGACAGCTGCATGGCATTCTACAGAGAAGTAAGCCTTCCCCATGCTTCACATTCTTCCTTGCCAGTTCTTGAAAATCAAACCGACGGTCAAACCAGTTGTATTTTTAAGGTGCCACTCCCCAGTAAGATTTTCATGTTGTCTCTGTATAAGCTTTTATTAACTGTGAAAACCATTTGAATGAATAATGCAAATGTTAGCTTACAAAGAAGTGTTCCTGACCAAATCTGAAAATGTCCTTTTTACAGGAGCACCATGACCTCTTTTTTAATCAGAAAGTCTGTTTGATATTAGTCTGTATTGTCCATTCATAATGTAAGTAGCTGAGATGCTCCTTGGGGCATTCAGATTAAATGGACACTAAAAAGTAGTTGAAACTTAAAGAAGTATTATGTGAGATACCTTAAAATGTTGGGTAATGTTCTCTGGTATTTAAATAAAGTTATATAAATTTGCACACTTAGTGATGCTTCAAGATATTTGTGTGCACTGGAAATAGTTTTATGATCTGTTGTTAGGGTGATGCTTTTCTGCCTGCGAGATCCTGTTTTATCCTTTTAGCTTTGTCAGACTTTGACCAAAGCATTGATACTGTCCGATATTCTTAGCTTAAATCTTGGATTACTGCTTCACTGAGTGTCTTGCAGTTCTCTGAGCAATCTGCATATGATTCATCTTATAGACCAACTGTTACATAAAAGTGACTTAACTTTTGCCATAGGTGAGCAGTAAGAGAGACCAAGCAAGCCAGAGGGCAGATGCTACCAGTAGTGCTATTGTGTGGACACCAACTGCCAAAAGGAGAATTGGGGAAAGACATGGGAATAGGGAGTTCAGGGAAGAGGGTGGTACTTTTCAGCAGTCCTCTCTCAGCCCTAGCTGATTGATAAGGAGAAACCATATGGTACCTCCAGCCCCTCTTGTCTTAGAGCCCCATCCAGTTCTTCCCCCTTTTTGCTCAAGCCCACCAACTCTCGCCAGCCCAGTATTCTCCACAGACCTCACCCACTTTCTGCAGAGCTGTACTTTGCAACCTGCATCTTCTCCAGACCCTGTTCCTCACTCCCAGTCTCAAAACCATTAGTGCCCAATCTTCCCCCATCTTTAGCACCTTTCCCATCTCTCCTGTTGGATTCACGTGCAACTGAGAACTTGGGTATCTGCTTCAGCTGTGCAGCAACTCTGTTTTCTGTTTGTCAGAACATGCCAGCCCTTAGATTCACTGCACTGGATTAGCCATCCTAGCCTCCTCACCAGTCTTCTGCATCCAGCTCTCCCAAGGGAAGAATAAATGCAAATTTTAGCTATAATGGGTTTTAAAGAAAAAGAAAGGATATGAACAGGACTTACCATGAGCGCAGATGGGAGCGTCAGAGCAGGGTTAGAGATGTGTCTGCAAAATCCTGCTGACAGTATGTGAATTATCCTGGTTTGCTGAAAGTTTTTCCTGCGTGACAGCTTGTCTAAGCTGCACAAAGCTTTGAGGGTTGAGCAGCAAGGCTGGGCAGGTTTTTAAATGCTTTGTCATTGTTCCCATACCTAGGGGGAGAAACAGCCTGTACATGAGAAGTATCTGTCTGAGACAAGGTCCCAGCATTGGAAAGGGAAGGGACAGGAACTGCAGTAGAGGTCACTTGTGGAAAGATGGACAGAAGAGTATCTGCTAGAGCATGCTTCGCATGAGTTTGTTTGCCTTTATTTTCACTTGGCTAACTTTTTCATATTTTAAGCAGTTTGCCTGGCTTTTGATGCCCATAAGCATAAAGAGCTATGGGGTTTTTTTATGTTTTGTAGTATAATTGGCTAAATTTTTTATGTATTTAAGAATATAATAATCTTTACTTTTTAGTGTTTTGTAAGTTACAAAGCAATAATTTAAGCAAAATGGTTCATTGAATAGTTTAAACAGCAGGAAAAAATATAACAATTTGTACTAAAGAGTCAGATTTCTTTTATTAGGTTCCTTGCTTCTTCTCAAGTTAAAGGATATGTTTTACGTTATAGACTGAGAAAGCGACTGGCATGAATTACTGTATGATGACATAATTATGCCTGATACAAGTTCTTAGATGACAGCTGCCACCTATTGCAAGTTTCATTTGTCAAAGCTTACCTCACCATGCCATAGAGAAAAGGTTATAGCATTCATCTTTGATATGAAGCACTTTTTAAAATGTAGATCATTCTGTGGATCCCTTTTCTAAAAAGGGAACAATCCAGTCCCAAAGGTTTTAGTGAATGACAGTTGATTCTTGCAGGGACTGTAGCAAAAATTACAGCAAAAATTTTTCTTAGTCTGTTCTTGTAAATATTGGGTACTTAGGTTTTTGTCTGAAATTAAGGCAAGTGCGTTACTTTTTGGAAGTTTTTCAGAACTAAGTTGTTATACTGAAAGTCTAAATATCCATACTGAGTGGAATGGAATTAGATTTAAATATTTGGCACCTTTAGACTGTATTTTTTTGCTGTCCTAGAAGCAAATGCCATTGATTATTGATACCATTGTAATAGCAGAGCTTGACAGTGTCTTCATGGTGGCTTGCTTGGGGCTTTACCATGACAATCATAAAACAGTTCTTGTCAGGCTTTGCATTTAACTTCTTTCAGCTACCTGTACTTGAAAACTTCTGTGTTCTGTTCATTCACCTACGTCCGTGCCACTTTTGGTCGGCTGCCAGTCATCTCAGTAACCAGCAGTGGAGACCCAGGGAGGGTGACAGGGTCCCCAAACTTATGGTTTTGGGCAGCTCTGTAAGCATAATTGGAGATAATATTTTATCCCCTAATGATGGGGTGACCCCCAAATTCTGTCTGTCTGGTAGTTATCTTCCCACCAAGTGTCAGTACATGCGGTGACATTAGTGTGTATGCGTGTTTCTGTAAGCTCCAGTTGGACAGGGGTGTTTCTAGGTGCTCCAGAATGGTTTTCACATCTCAAGATCTAGCTAATATCCCCAAACTTTTGATGGCATTAATTTCAAATTTCTGCTTTAGCAGTGGTCAGAGCAAAGTGGGGTTTGTCTTTAGACCTCCTCAGGTGCATAAAGTACCTGTTGGTTTTAATGAGGCTTGTCATAGGCTCTACTTGTGTACTGTTGTTCAGAAACACCAAGGTGACAATGACTGTTGTTTAAGCTGATGGTTTCATACAGGCTTAAAGCATTCTGTTAAATGCTTCCAAGAATATGAGGGGCTTTTATCTGCTTTTGTGTAGCAGACTGTCTAGATCTCTGCTTGTATCTGGCAGAGTATAGCCTTTTTCCTTGTGAAAAGATGACTTTGACACAGGAGCAAAAATATTCTGAAAAATTATTAAGCAGGTGTCACAAACGGCAAATGTTCAGAAGAAATGAGAGCGTGTTTGCTTGCTTAGTTCATAGAAATAGGAAAACAAATTGAGTGGGAAACAAATAGAGCTGAAGTGGCAGTGGGTTGATAAGTCACAAGAAAAAAGATTGTGTTTTCTGATGGAAAATGCATCCAGCAACCTTGGAGCGTTTTTTTGTGAAGTGTTTGACTGCAGAGAACAGGGATGCTTTGAAACTCCTGTTTTGAGCATCCATCCTTCATTTGAATGACTAGGTGCTGTGATAATAAATAATGGATGAATAAAATTTAAGCCAAAAGGGACCTTCAGGTCATCTCTCAGGACTTCACTGTATCACGAGACATGACATTTTGGCAGGTTTCCCTGAGCTGAACCAACACATTTGTTTTGACATCTCTTCAGCTGGAGCCATCAATGGCTGAAAAGTCTCAGCACTTGGAGTTTTTTTTTTTTCTAGTGGTTCGTCAATATTATTGGCAAAATTGTGATTCTCAATTGCATTCATTGGACTTTGGTTTCCTGCCGTTATGTACTTTTCCCAGATAGATTTAAGCACCTTTTAATACCAGTGTTTTCTTTCTGTAAAGGTGTAGACAGCTCAAACTTTTTTAAGAATTTAACAGATCAAGATCTTTACATGGTTATTGAGTTTTATGCATGTTCTTTGTCATCTCTTTAATAACCTTTACTGAAAGGTAGGCAGCAGCATACTACACACTCTCCTAGTATCTCTCTTGCCACCCCATGTTCTGCTCTGTGCAGAGTTCACACTGACTTTCTACTGCTGTCCCCCTGTCACTAGATGTGCAAGGTGTACCTCGCTGGAAAAAGCCACTTTAGGAAGACAGAGGTTGCTGTGTAGAACTATGCTGCCTTCAACTTGACAGCAATCTGCTAATCTCTGTCTCATCCACGTTTCTTATGAAGAAGAATTTTATGTATACTGGCAATGAGTGAGGGGTTGCTGGGAAGTGGTGTGCTCTTGCTGAGCTCCTTCCTTGTAGGGCATCAGAGGGTGGTCTATACAAAAATCAGATCTGTGCCAGGGTAGCTGCTTAAGCCAGCCTTATGACCTCCCTTTGCTGATAAAGTTGAGACCAGTGTGGGCTGAGGCAGCATCAGTGAATGCTTCAGAATATTTTTGAGAACCAAGATGAATTGTTCTGCACACAGCTTCATCCCACCGCGGCTGCCCTGCTTTGCTGCTGGCTAGGGTCAGTTCGAGGTGGGCTTGCTCCCTGGGGATGAATCGTAGTTTCAGTACCACTAATGAGGAGCTACAGGGTGATTTTGAGTGGATTTGAACAGTGGTGAGAATGGTGAGCAGAAAATTTGGAGGAAAAATGATGGTCAAATTTACTTAATTACATTTATTGTTGTGGATTTTTTCTGAGGTTGATAATGTGATGTCTTCCACATTAAAAAAAAAAAAAAGGAAATGGAACAGTTAAGAATCTTAAACCGTTCTGTACTGTATTCTGTTAAGGCACTGAAACAAAACCTCATGAATAATAAATCTGAAAAACATACTTTGAAATTCTCACAGTAGAAAAATGAAAGACATCAAGACTTCTCATGGCATTCTCTAAGAGTACAAGGGCTCAACTCTAACCCTGTCTTTGGAGTGTTTTGTATTACTATAGTTTGTTTGGGAGATAATCCAGGGACTCCTTTTACTGCAGTTTTTGGAAGCCATCACTAGAATGTGTTGGGAGACATTAAAAATAATGAAGAAAAAATGTAAAAAACTCATATTAAATTCTCTAAATTACACCCTCAGTATAGGAATTAAAAGACAGGTTTAATAGTTACCTTCCTACTTCATTCAGAAATGCGTGTTTCTGAGGGGTGGCACAGATGGCACTGAGGAATGAATGATGGGCGAGAGTGGTCATAGCCAGCCCTAGCTATTTCATTCAGCTTTGCATTACAGAGGTTATCATTCCAAAAGGAAGCAATGGAGACTAAAAGCCAGTAATGAAATAGAGGGAATATAAGCTAAAATACTCCAGTTGTCTCAAAATAGCAGTCCTATGTTTCTATACTATGGAATAGAGGGTATTTGTGAATGCATTTTTTAAATGAGGGAGTGTCATGGTTTTGAACCCCTGGCTGGCAGCCAAACACCACAAGAACCGCTCACTTCCTGTACCAGGGATTGGGGAGAGAATTAAAGGGGTAAAGAGACTCATGGGTTGAGATAAGAGCAATTTAATAAATAAACTACAATAGTATTGAAAATAATAACAATAATAATAGCAATATATACAAATATACAAATGAGTGATACACAGTGTCACTGCTCACTACCCAATGACCAAGGTGCAGCCCATTCCCAGTCAGTGATCCTGGAGCAGGGAGAGTCCTGGAAGCACAATCCAGGAAAAGAGATAAGAGCCTGAGTGTCTGAGAGACCAAGACAACCCTGAGAGGGGGGTGACCCACAGGGAGACAACC
The DNA here is from genome assembly GCA_013400615.1 of Syrrhaptes paradoxus. NCBI lineage: Eukaryota > Metazoa > Chordata > Aves > Pterocliformes > Pteroclidae > Syrrhaptes > Syrrhaptes paradoxus. Next base: position 339,031 of record VZTO01023674.1, on the reverse strand, counting down.
CGGAGCAAGACTTCCAGACAGACCCTCATCTATATACTGTGCATGACATACATGACATGGAATATACCATTGGTCAATTTGTGTCTCAATCCTAAACCTAAAGTCGAATCCTAGGCTAGTAACTGGGGCTGTGCTCCCTCCCAGCTTCTCCTGCACCTGCAGACACTGGCACAGCAGAGAGGCTGAAAAGTCCTTGACGGTCCTGGCAGCAACTGTAAACATCAGTATGTTATCAGCCCTCTCCTCAGGACAAATCCGAAACACAGCCTCTTACTAGCTACTGTGAAGAAAGTTAACTGTCCCAGCTGAAACCAGGACAGGGGAAAATAGTAGCCAACACCTGGTGAGACTCAACCCTTTCTGTAATTGCATTGTTATTTCTGTAGTACTGTTTCCAAGAATAGAAAGTTTGTTGCTTTAAATTTTAAACTAATAGCTTGAGTAGTTTTAATAGAAAAAGGACTGCTTTCTAATTTGTGTTCACAAGCAGTTTTAAATATTGGATAGTTTAACAAAATGCTTCAATGTCTACACCTATAATTTAGAGTTTGAATAAAATTCTTGATGCTATGTAGTAATGAGGATGCTTCCTCTACATGTGAAATTGCACACCTGCGAAACTACTGTCCCATTTTCTTGGTAGCAAATGGTATAATTAGGATCAAAAAACCACTTTTAGTTATAGCCTCCTTGTTTTTACATGCTCATTGTTTTCTAAGTTAACTCCCTTTGTAATCCTTTTGCTGTAGCCTGAAATGACTTTTAAATTAAAAAATAACATTCTCCCCTGTTTTTTTGAAAGTTAGCAAGAACTTAAATACATCATTCATTCTCCCTCTCCAATTTTATGATGTAAAAATATATGTATAAACAAAAACCTCTGATTTTTTAAGGGGACAGAGTAAAATTACTTACTTTTTAAAAATTACATTTAAAAACTTGACTGAAGAGTTTTGGGGTTTTGGGCTGTTTCCTTTAATTTATCATTAAAATTTTGAGAGATTTAAAGCTCCAGTGCAAAAGTGAAATGATTAGGATAGGGACTAAATTGCAATAAAAGGGGTATAGCCAGTCGGGAGGAAGCTTCCAAGTTGCTGAAGTATGGAAGTACACGCTGTGCTATTTGCGTGTGTTCAGCAAAGAGATCTACTTTATGTATCTTTGCATGCAAAGATAAAAGGCCCTACTTTTAATGTAATAAGAGGAGATAAACTTTAATTTTTGTATTTGCTTTTAAAGTTTCTTTAAGCAGCATTAGCAAGGCTGTACTGTATGCTTTCTCTTTGCTCTTACACACTGTGTTATATTGGTGAGGTATCCTTGTACAGACTTAGGGTTCACATAAGAAAAAGGATTTTCATCTTGCTTCTTTTCAAATTATTTTCCATGACAGTCCAAAAATTACAAGAGCACTGGAACAAATATTTGGGTTGCCTTCAACTTAGCTTACAGTCATCTTCTGGAAGGGGACATTTGAGGAAAGGTGCACCTGTACCCAGCACTTTGCTCACTCTGGAAGAGATGGAGAGAAGCCTGCAAGCATTCGTTCAAAATAGAGAAAGCTTTTTGGAACCTATTGATTCTTGCCTGGAGTTCAGGTGAAGGTTTCTGATGGGTGCTTCAGTGCTCTACCAACACTAGCTTGAGATGGGATCATGGCTTGGTGGCAGCAGCCAGTGGGTTCCCACCTCTGATGCTCAGTGTTAGTGGAGTCCTTCTATGCAAAACTGGTGTTCCCAAAGGGCCAAAATTGGTACCTCTTGTAAATACATCTCTGGAACTTGGAGAAAGCTTCGACTCTACTAGCAAAATAATTTTTAAAAGTTCTGTAGAATATTCCTATACCTTCACTTATGTATGCAACCAAAATATTTTTGTGTACTTTGAAGTGAATTTAATACTCTTAGGAAGTGGTAGGAGGAAAACAGTGCATCATGGACAAACGCAGTGCTTGGGGGTTGCGCGAAGGTTAATGGTTCCTGCTGATGGTCATGAGATAGGGTGATCTTGAATGGCAGCATTGTTACTTAAAAATAAAGCAAGTCCTTTTGCAAAATGGAGTAGACCCTTTCTTTCCTTTTATGCTGGTGTCCTGTGTCTCCTAGGACACCAGTCCTGAAAATAATAAAATGCCTGCTTTGTTTCTGGCTCCGGCTTCAAGCTTCTCCTTTAACCATAGGATAGTTTTATCTGTTTTAACGATAAATACTTTTGTGGATAGAATATGCCTACTATGCATAGAGCAACCTATCATTTCCTCTTCTTCTAAATGTGGTGGATAGACCACCACTGCAACTTGTGTTCATGTTTCTGCTTTTTCTACATCTTCCACTTCTCATTTATTCTAAAGTGTTTTAGCTGTAGGGAACATCTGTCATAAACCCAAATGTTTATAGTCATACAAATTGGCAGTTATGTCAGCTCCTTAAAGTGATGTTCTTCAGGATCTCTTTGTAAGCAGATGTGCTGTGACTGGAAAATCTTCTTTAGTGATTGATTTAAGTTTGATTAAAGTATCTGGAATCTGTTTGAGTTACTGAAGCAGCACTGAAGATTGTGGTATTTTTTAAAAAATACAATTGCTTGGATTTTGCATTACAAATAAATACTAAAGTGATGTCTGGATATTTGAGCAGTCTTCATAATGCTAAAATTGGGGAAGTCATGTTTGAGATTATCAATTTATTACTAAATTATGTTTTTTAATCATGAGAAGTACGGTTTCTTCACAGACTTTTCTCATGCACTTTCCTGGTTCTAAATAGCATTTTCAAAGGTTTGATTAGAAAAAATTAGTTTCATCTATTCACTTGCAAAACACTTAACCACAGTAGTCTAGCAACCAGCCCAAAAGGAACTGTTGCATGATGAAAGTAATATTTTGTGTATCAGTTCTAAAGATGGAACTCAATACCTCTAATTCAATTTGAACTTTGTTCAGTTCAGTCTTCTGTAGAAAAGTGTTGGACCCTGATGCCGGTTTTTACCACAGCATCTGGCTTTACATTATTGCTGAGCTGCTTTTCCTCTAGGAGAAAGGAGAGGAGAAAAAGGCAGACGGATTGCTGGTCTTTAAAATTTGCTGCAGAACCACTAGTTTCAGTATTAAGTTTTATAAGGTTAAAAACACTGCCTTCATCTTTTTAAAAGCAGGACAGAATGTTGTAGTTTAAAGGTCTGAGTTCAGTGTCACTCAGACTTTAGTAGTTTTATGCAGTCTTTGCTTTTCCGTGAGTTTTTCCTCTTCTGTAGCTCTGCCCTGTATATGATTTCCTTCATTTCTACACTATTCGCCTGCAGTGTTTTCAGTGCTTTCTTTGTCACTTGCTTTACCATTTATCCTCTCTTTCTTCTCTACTCAAGCCTCTTTTTTTTCTGATCATAAGGTGTCAGCTCCCTGTTTTCTGTTTCCACAGACCAGTTCTCCCTCTTAGAGATTGTTCTCTCCCTCTTCTTTTGTCTTCTCTTAAAAGTTAATTTCTCTCTCTCTTCTTTTTTTCATTTATCTTACACGTCTCTTCCACTCCTCCCACTCATTGATAAAGGTAGAAAAGTCTGATAATTTATGCCAAAGATAGTGTTAGAGATCAGGATAACTTTGTGGTTGAATACTACAGCAACCCATCTAGCCTGCAGCTGTCAGTAAGGTGGAGGTTGGGTTCATGCTAGAGAATTCTCTGTAGATTTCTCCCATGTACCCAAATGACTAAAATCACTAGTCAGCTGGCATCTTCATTTAAGGCTCGGCACTTGGCTGCTGGAAGGAGTGAGGAGCTTTCCTCTTCATTACCCTTCTTATCCCAAAACATCCTGACTACTTTGGAGAACTTTCTCTTTTAAATAGGCATAACAAATCCTGAAAAATACCATCCATTTTGTCCATGGTCTTTTAATTTTGTTTTTCCCTTGTATTATTCGTTTGAAATGTTGCACATTACTGAATTACTGTCCTCAGCTGTGAAATTGTTCTGTTTTGAAATGCAAATATTTTGCACAGAATGGGCAGAATTGATCTTTTCCAGCTATTCAGGTAACAACCTCACATACGCTGCTCTCTGTCTTTGGCACTCTGTGCCGTACTCTTCACGGCAACAGCGGTTACTTGTATTTTGAGCAGATGAAGGACTTCAGTTTCATGGTTTTAGGAAAGGGTGCAGTATTTTCACTGCGTTGATTCTCCCAGATCATCACAGGAATCACTGGGACGAGTGTTGGTGGAAACCTTGCTTACCAAAGTACCTCATGTGGCTATTTGTGAATGGAGGCATCAAATAATCTTCCTTTGCAGTTTGCAACATAACTACGTGTATTACCTAGGATTAACCAAGAGCCACAGGAAATGAATGTAAGATAGAATTGAGAGAAAATGGAAAAAAAAGTATGCAAGTCCAGCATCTTTTCTTAAGATGTGTAGTTTTCCAGAAGTATCTTGGTTTGATGTGTTGAAGAAAGTTGAAACCTGGTTCACTTTTGCTCTGTACTGGCAAACAGTTGTGAGACAGTAAAGATTGTCTGCCCAGGCTGAAGGTGAAAATGAACACAGTGGAAATGGATTTAACCAGACTTCCTTGTTGCATTTTCTCTAGTCTGTAACTGGAGAATGTTTTAAACTTTCTTTTGCTTTTGCTGAAGGCAGTCAGGCTTGAGGCACCTTCATCTCCTTATGCTTTGATTAGAAGAAAAATGGAAATGGCTTGAACTTTCAAAAGAAGAATAATTCTCAGTTTTATTGTGGGATTTTGATCAGTAGCTCTCCAGGTGCATTATAAAAGATGCTAGCATTTAAAAAAATCTTTGCTAATTTGGTATGGCCGTCTTGACACAGGGTCTGTTTTTAAAACATGCTGAACACTCTCATCTTCCGACTTAAAAGGAAAAAGAAAGAAAAAGAGCGTAAAACAATAAAACCCAACCCTGTAGGCGGAATGTTTCATTACAATAGTTGTGGGGTTTCTTTTTAATTATATGTAGTAAAAAACTTGGAGATGATACTGGAAGAGGGGATAAGACAAGAAAAGTTCCCTCGCCTGAGGCCCAGAGTTGGAAATATAAACCATAGTTAGGTGGCATTCTACTTTTTTGATAATAGCTATGTCACCAGTGATCTAATGATGACTTGTCCTCCCCTTTAATGATATGTTGTCCTGCAGATAATTGCATGCATGATAGCAGATGATACAATAAAATATTTTGATAGAAGACACAGACAGTTTTGTATATAATAACTGCATTCCCTCAGCGGGATCTGGTGGTGTCTGCTCTTCCCTGGGCAGGATTGTATCAACAGAGGCCAGCTCTGTGGTTTCACAGAGTATGTCCCAGCAGTTTTAGTGCTGATGCATTACAACAGTGCTGGACTTCCATTGCAGCATGGTGTTTTGTAGGGACTGCTACTTAGGTCTGCAGGCAGGAGAGCAGCCTTAGGAGACGCAAGATCATTGCTTAGCAAAACTTACCTTCTTCCCTCTCCCCCCTTTTCTTCACAGAAAATACCAGAGAGGAACCCAAGTACGCCTGAGACTGCTGGATCTTGAACTCACGTCTAGGTTCTTGGGTGCAACAACTGATACAACTTTGCTGGAAGCTGATGCAGTGCTTTTAGGGCTCATGGAAAGCAAGCAAACAAAGCAAAAGGAGTAAATTTCATGTAAATAAATGCACTTTGTGCTCTGAAGTGAAATGTTTCCTCAGGAAATAAAAAGTTTGTCTCTGCTTGATTATGTAAATAATGAGATCAATAAAAGACAATAAGCACATTGTACCTGATTTTTCCTCCATTTTTATTCACTCATCTTTCTAGCTCTTTGCCTTTAGATTTAAATGTGAAAGGTTGACTGAACTTCTGTAGGTAGTATTAGTTGAATGTTCGCATATTCTTGTATAGATCATTCCAGAGTTTGTCTCCCCATTCCAAAGGCATGTTGATCTAAGATATCATACTTCCATGGAGGAAGTCCAAAGCTTGCTGTCCTGGTAGTACTCCTTCTAGTATGGTACAAAATGTCAAGGGTTCCTGATTTTGAAGTTTCAGTGGAGAATGTTTACTGCGGATATTGTTTTTAATCTCTGTTATAGCACATTGTGCTTTTATCTCCATCTGCGTGAAGAACTAGAGATCATTCTTTGCTTTAATTGGAGCTCTCACTTCCAGTGCATAATAGTAATTTTTTTCTGGTTGTCAATACAAATGAAAATAAACTGTTTCAATATAGTAGGCCAAGTGTAGGTCTTAGGTTTCTGTAAGGATTTTTAAGATAAATGTAATGGGTATTTTAACCCACAACCATAGAATCATGCTATGGTGTTTCCAGTATCTTTTTGAAGCATTTGCTGTCAGAGAGCATTTCTTTTGATTTCTGGCATATCCAAGTCTGAATTCTGCACAGTCATTTGCAATCTGCATAGTGCCTAGCAGATATGCTGAGGGCAAGTGAAATTTGCCATTTGTTCCACTGAATTACAAAAGAGAGCCTGTTAATCTTATTTTTTCCAAATGTTGGAATAAAATGAGATTTGTTAAGGTGGTGTGCATTGTTTGTCTGCAGTGACTGCCTGGTATCAATGTGTTTCTCTCTGTATGTACTAATTGAGCAAATTGCACACTGGCTTAAGCATATATTACTCAAATCTGCAGACACCACATCTTTCTGCTGGAGCAGGCCATGTGAGCGGTGACGGAGCCACTAAAGGATGGTACGGCTCCTTCTGCCTCTCATGACTGAGTATGCTGGCATTTCAGTTACGTGAGGGAAGAGGAGCTGAGGGATCCCTGAACAAGCAGCGTACCAGGGAGCCAGCTCCAGGCTGCCACAGCTCACGCACCCCTTTCCTTGCCTGCATCTGAGGGATACTTGGATGAGGTGGCATCAGAGAGCAGAAAGTGTGAGCATTTTGGTTAGACTGGCTCAGATAACCCCCCAAACTCTGCGAGTCTTCATATGGTCCAACAAGATTCATTTAGAACAGGATACAAAAGCTTTAATCTGTTTAGAGGTCTTTTCCAAAAACATTGTCATTTCTCTTTTCAGGGTTGTCTTTTATTCTTTTGTTGGAAGCAAACCAGAGCCGGAGCTGGTGAAGGAAGCATTAGGNAAAGGAAAGCTGAAGTGCCTGTTTACCTGGAACCACAGTGCTATGACACAGTGGCTTGATTCTGTCTCTCTTCTCTGCCCAAAAGAAAATCTTGACAAAAGAAACAAAAGAAAACTGCTTTCCTACCTTTCCCCTTTTGTAACACTGAGAAGAGAGGTATAGTGCAGGCATCAACTACTACAGGTAGTCTCCAAAATCCATCTCATGCGTGATCTGTCAAGGAGAGTTTTTTTAATGTAAGGCATTTATTTGCCCAAAATACTAGGAGGAATCACATGGAAAATGCATAATCATTGTGAAGGGAATGGGCATGTTTTAGCAGATCCTTTTATAGTTTTGCAAGCTGAAGTTTTGTTGCTGAAATCAGTAAGGATCCCAGCAAGACAGGAAGCAAGCAATATGAGCTTATTTTGTTACTTTAATTTGCTCATTCATCTCAGTGATCTTAATTAGGGGAGTTTGAACATTAGTTTCATTGGGTGTTAGCCTCGAGGTAAAGACTTATGCTAGCACTGAAGGAGGAAAAGACCTTTTTAAGAAGCCAGAAAGAATTTTAAAAAAATCAAAGAGAAATCCTGTCTGTTGAGTGTTACTCATCCTACATGCTTGATCAAGCTTAAATAAGAGTGATTTGGGAGGAAATATATGTGGGGGGCAGGCTAAGAGTTATTTCACAGTAGGCTATCAAATAGAGATTTTCTCAAATCTGCCTCTCAATAGCCTTTAGAGAAGTGGCTTTTAGAGACTGTAGGGGTTGCTATTTCAAATCCAGGTTAGTGTTTTATTTGGAAACCCATGGGTTCACATAAACCAGCTCAGTCTTACAAATGATATGGTTGAACCTTCACTGGTTTCAGACTGCTGGTAGCCGTTCTGGCCTTCAGAGAACCAGTTGTTCTCCCAGCTCATCTTGGGTGACCTTCAAGGCAGTTATTTATTGGACCTGTGAGCTGTTCAGACAAGAATTGTCCCATGGAGGAGCCTCCATTTGGGGTAGCTTGTGCCCATCAGCCTCCATTCTGTACAACTTCCAAATGAAGAATTACAATGACAGAGAAATCTGAAATGTCTTTGTGGTGGGCTGTTGGGGGTGTGTTTCATATTGGTGATACCTATGTATGCCATGAATATGTGTGGACTACCTGTCCTTAATGCAACATGAGGAACCACCAATGTTGTTCATTACTCAAAAACCATGACAGCACAATCGCATGGCTCTGCATCTATAAGAGTGTTTTCATTTCTTGTTCAACTCTTTTATCAGAGCCAAAATCAATAATGTGAACAGGTATTTCTAGTGCTGTCCATACAGCAGAAAAACAAATGTGAACACATTTCTGCTAGTTGCCCCTTATCCCCAGGGGTTCCCTCTTTCTTCATAGCCACATGCTTTTTGCTCCTTCTTTTTGTGTTTTCTGCTGCCACATGCACACAAGTGTATGGACAATTAATTCTTCTTGAACAGTGCACAGTGAGGTTTCCTCATCCACATAGTTCAGATCCTTGAGAGGCCTTGCACGTGCCTTGGATTGGGCAGTTACATGCATCTGACCTTTTGTTTGGAGACCACTCTTACTTTGTGTTTGAGGGTAGTAATTTCTACTAACATGAAGGAAGTGTAAAGCCACCGCAGCAGCTCCTGCGGCGTTGTGCCTAGCCCGCAGCACCACCTGGGATACTCTTACCACTTCACTGTACTACGTGTATTCCTAACATTAACCTAATGAGTGCCACTGATGCAGCATACTGAGGCTCTGAGATCGTCTAGCCGTGAGTGTAAATCCATCATTTTGTGGAGAATCCTGAGGCCAGTATAAGACAAGTTCTGTGACTACGTCATTCATCTGACTGCCCAAATCAGGAACTTCTGTATATGCTGTGCTGTTTTCTTTTAAATTTTGTGATTTTTACTCACTCTGAAGCATGGACCAGATGATCAAAGATAATTAATAAAACCATATGGATTTCATCTCACACAATTCATTTTTTGGATTATGCAGCTGAGAAGGTGTTTGGTGTTAGCAGATCTCAGTCTGTTTCTTGATCTGTTTTTCAGAAGGTTTTTTTTTCCTATGACAATCTTATACATACTTGGAAAGTAAAATTGCTTTGTCATGAGGTGGAGTTGGAAGAACACTGAAAATAGTTCAATGTTCTTTTGATGACTGATGTGCTATAACAGGACCTGGTAAGTCCCCCAGGGCTTGTCTGCCCTTTCATATTCCAGGCCTTCAGGTGATGAGAAGGGGAAGAAGGGAAATGCTGAAGAAATCAGGCCTGCCTATTGAGAGCAAATTAGCATCTTGCTACCAAAGCTTTGGCACTGAACTTGTTTCTAAAGAAAAGAATGCTTCACATTTTACTTTTCTTTAGGGCATTCTGGAAAGTTTACGGTTCCTCCTCACTTCTTAATGCTGTCACATTTATAAATCAGTCAAATTACTGTTAAAGCTTTTTTTTCTGACAACATTATTTCCCTAATCTGGGAAAGCTTTTCAAGTCTTTGGTTTTGGCTAGAGAGCGTTTCTGCTGGATGCACTCTGCTTGTTTTTTTTAGTAAATTAAGCATTCTGGGGAAGTGTTTATCAAATATGAAGGGTTTAGACTGCCTAAATGAGGCTATAATGTTGCCATTTGGCCGTAACCCAAAATAAATATTATCCCCAGTATGACTGCACTAGACTAACATCACTAAGTTCTTAAATACTCTTAAGTGTTCTTGTTTCCTTCTGGGTTGTGTCTTGTTCAATCAGCGTTAAGCAGGCGGGTGCACTCCCTCTGCATGGCGGCTGTAGCGAGGCAATCGCCGGTTGTTAACGCTGCAGCAGGCTGGGTGTCAAGCGGAGCCTAGAGTTACGCTTCCCAAATGGGTTAATCGATCCAAGGCACCCCCTGGGGTACACACTATAGTCTTAGGTTAGCTTCTGCAGGTGGTAATATATTTAAATTATTTTTAAAATGTTGACATTTAAAGTCGTGAAAAAGGTCTTTTTGTTTCTCATGACTTTAATGAAAAATCAAAGAACTACTGAAATAATCAGCTCTGTTATTAACTGCCTTTCACACAACAGCAGCTTGGCTGGTTAATCTTCACTTTTCTTCTCAGCCGCAAACCTGGTTTGTGTTTAAGATGTGACAAACATGGGAACTTAAGCATTATTTCACAGTCCAGTAGCATTGGGGAGAGAGTTAGGGGTTTCATACTTCTCTTCCCAGGGAGAGAGGCTGTAATCTTCTCAGCAAAATGACTACATTGAATAGAAATAAAACATAAAACTTTCTGAAGTTGAGGGACATGATCTAATTACCAAAACATACAAACAGAGAAAGAGAGTCCAGGATATGTCCTGAACCACCTCACAAATGAATATATGGGCATCATGTTGAACATCTGTGAATGGTCATGGTGACCTAGAGAGGTGCCTGAGGACTGGAAGAAAGCAAATGTCACTCCTATTTTAAAAAAGGGCCTGAAGGAGGACCCCAGTGGTGCCCAGTGACAGGACCAGAGCCAATGGGCACAGTCTGAAACAGGAGGTTCCCTCTGAACATCAGGAAACACTTTTTCACTGTGAGGGTGACCGAGCACTGGCACAGGTTGCCCAGAGGGGAGGTGGAGTCTCCACCCCTGGAGGTACTCAAAAGCCATCTGGACACAGTCCTGGGCAGCCAGTTCTAGGTGGCCCTGCTTGAGCAGGGGGTTGGACCGGATGACCTCCAGAGGTCCCTGCCACCCTCAGCCACTCGGTGATTCTGTGATATGTTGGCATCTTATTTCCAATGCCACTGTGTTCGAACACTGCTTCTTTTTGTTTCTCTAAGTTTCTGAAACCTTAGAACTGCTTCTGTATATCCTGACGTGGAGATGATCTGCTCCTGATCTAGGCAGGTACAGGCTTCACTTTGGAATCCAGTTGCTAAAGGGCTGCAAGGAACTGGAGCTCTCCAGAAGTGGCAAGGGTGGAAATTGCTACTCTGTCCTCCAGGCTGACTTGCTGTTTGTTCACATGGCCTTCCCTGCAGTGGAAGCAAGAGCGTGGCTACTGCTTGTGGTTACTGCCATCTTCTACTCCCACCAAAGGTATCGTTCCTCCTGCTTTATTCCTACTGCACATGTGGGCAAATGGAGAAGAGGTTCAGTCAAACCGAGGTTCAGGCTCCTGTACGGTGTGTTCATACACTCAGAGTTTGGCATCAGCCACACCAAGCTGAAGGGCAATTTTGTTGATGTGGCTGCTAGAAGCTTCTTGCAGCTGGCAGAGCTGTTCTTCAAGGCAGTGTTTTTTCAAAGTGGAGGGCCCGAGGACTCCTTTGTTCAGATGTTCTCTCCTGCTAGTCACTGCTAACTCCTTCCTCACCAGCTCCCCAGATCTCCCCATCTGCCAAAGCCCTTGCATGAGCTCCTCTTGGCTTGTTGCGAGCTAGCATGGATCTAGATGTTGTTTGTCCCAGGGAAGGATGGTGTGGTTTGCTCGGGATCAGGTAAGCGCCGAGCAGGCATTGATGGGTGATTTCATTGTCTCTTGCACTAAGGGCCAAACTTTGCAGTCTGTTATTGAGAGGCTTGCATGCCAATTTGGGTTCCTGTTTGCTCCCAGAAGCCCCACCGCTGTGTTCACAGCGGCGTTTGAGCTGGCAGGGTCTTCAGCAAGCTTAGGAAGGATGGGTGGCCCTGGTGCTTGGGGTTTCCCTTTGCTGGGTGAGGAGCAGGGAGGCGAGAGCCGGAGCTGGTGAAGGCAGGCAGCTGCCCAACAGCTCAAGCTGTGAAAGAGCAGCACCGGCTTGAAATCTTTGTGCCGTGCCCTTTGCACCTCGGGCTGCAGCTTCTTTGCACACGCTGGATCACTGGGGAACTGAAGTTTCATTTACCAACTGAACGACTCTGAAAAAGGTTCCCCCACCCCAATTAGCATCGGCAGTCATCTGCCTCAATGGCGGGTTAAACTGAGCTGCCCGCTCAAGTGGGGGTGTGGGGCTGGGTGGGGGGCAGGCAGGGAGCCGGGGGGCAGGTAGGGGAGCTGGCAGCGTGCGCCGGGGGGGTGCAGGGGCACCCGCCCCTCTCCGGGGTGCTGGACCCTTTCAAGCGAGCTGCGGCGGGCCGGGTTCTTGTATGAAAAACAAGGGGCACAATGCTGGAGTCGTAACCTCCTCACCCCTGACGGCATGGGAAAGTGCACTCCTCAGCTGTTGGGTTTAGAAAGGCTGCTGCAGGCATGAGAAATGTTCATAAAAACGCTGTTTAGAGCCTGCCCTTCTCCTCTCCACATGTCATCTTGCCTATCAAGCTGCCTAATTGGAAAATTAGGCTGGCCTTAATTTAGAGCCCTGAAAGTTCATGCCAATAATTTCCCAGAGACTTTTTTTTCCCCAATTATTGTTATAAATGGTTTCAGTACATTGGAAATCTTTATGGAAAATAAAAAACCCAACACCCAGAAAGAGCTTATCTTTCATTTCAGAGAGATTCTTTCATTTCTGTGTGTGAAATTGCATTGTTTTGCGTCCTCTGAATGATCATCCAGAGACGAATGTGAGCCCTGTTGTTTTCCATGCATTGTTCCTTATTTGACTGTACACGGAGAGCTGAGCATATTTTAATTTACAGCATGTTATAATCTTATTGTGGAGCTTAATGCACCTGCCACTTTTTATCTGCTGAGGCTCTGAAAACAGCAGTGAGAAGCTGTCTTGCAGGTGCAAACATTTCCCCCCCGGGGTCTTGTGTTTGTGGGCACCACTGATCCCGAGTCACCTAAGGACACCTGGGACGGTGAGCAGGATCCAGAGAGCTGGGATCTGTGTCCCTGAGATCTCCCTTTCAGGCTCTGCGTGGATGACAGCGTGGTCTCCTCTCTGTGCCTGAATGCTGTTAATCTGAGACTCCCGATGGGGTGACAGCAGCAGTGACCATGCACGCCAGGTTTAGGCTTGTCTGTTAGGACGAGGAAGAAGGATTTCAGCTGACTCTGACGTGTCCTCTGCAGACAGGAGCCGTGTGCTGCAGCTGGCTGGTCGGGGGCTCGCAGAGGCAGCGTGGCAGGGCGCTTTTGTTGCTCCTGCCATGCAGGCCAGCAGTTGGCTGTGTTGGAAGCTGGACGGGCTGACAAACCCTCTTGCTGTGTCTCTCGGCGGCAATAGGGGTTGCTGAGGTGTACAGCGAGGACTAAAGCATGACTTGATAAACCTGTTAGTCCTCCAGATTTTTATCCTGTTGCTGAAAGCTGCAGACATGAAGTACAGGAGTGGCAGAGGTCTATACGTAAGATGATTTTCAAGGTTAGCATTGGATACCTTAAGACAGATGCAGGGTGGTAAGGCCATGGATACATCTTCCCTGGGCTCCTGCACAGCTGCACAGCTGTTCCTCTTGCACAGCTGCACAGCTGTTCTCACCCCAGAAACTCACTTCCATGTGAGCTTCCAACAGACTTTGACCCTGTTCTTTGTACAATTTAAGGCTAGTTGGTCATTCTGGTTGCTTATTTTGGAAGATGTGCCTACAGGGGCAAGGGCAGGGGCAGGGAGTTGGAGGGACGGAGGCAGGAAGGAGCATCTAGCATGAGTTGGGGGCAGTTGCCTTTCCGTCTCCAGGAGAAGAGCAGTGCAGAGCACTGGGGCAGAGGATGCCCGTGGGTGAGGCCACCAGGCACAGTTTAGGGGCAGGATGCAACCCCAGGGTCAGGGTTTGGCAGGTTCAACCTTTTTCTTGGTGAAGCAGGCTATATGTCTGAGCAGGGCCCCAAGCCTTCATCATCCCCTAAAACCATCACCACACACAGGCTGGGGCTGAGATCCAATGTTGACACAGAAAGAAGGGTTCACCTAATGCCGCCACCAATTATGAGAATTATTTTCCTTGAGCTATCCTATCCATCCAAGCTGTGACAGCCCAGACAGTCTTGGCTAGGCTCTGGCAAGGCTGTGGGATTAAATCTTCTGTGAGTTATACTAACGTCGATACCATTGTGACTGACCCACAAATCAGAAGGGAAGCAAAGGTTGGATTTTCACAGGTGAAACCCAAAATGTTAGGGTAAAGAAAATGCAGAGAGTAAAGTGAAAACAAACCAAACAAAACTCCTGCTCATCTTGGGCTTTATCCACTCTCCCTGCAGGCGTATAGTGTTGCACTACGGGAAGTCTCCCTGAGATAAGCATCTGTGTCCCTGAGAGCATCATGGCCATTTCACTCCTGCTGGAGGGCAAAGCCAGGCCCAGATGCGATGCAGAGAGAAAGGGGTCCTGTCTTCATGAGAAAGAAGTGCCTTTACAATTCCACGTTTATTAAGTGGTTTTGAAAGGGCAGGAGGTCTTCCTGGAGCTGGGTTGAATCTGAGGTGGAACAAGAGCATGGTCCCTTGTGCAACCCAGACAGGTGTATAGTGTCCCTGTGGAGTACAAATGTGCATGGGTACTGGGTGGAGAAAACAGGATGAAAAAGGCATATTTTTTCCATTTACACAGAACGATAAAAGCGTGCTGCTGGCCCTGCCACAGCAGTGCCTCTGGCACCACCTCGCTGGGTCTCCCTTCAACATCGTGGTAAGATCCAGAGCTCAGCTGAGTCCCTCCTGTAAAAGGGCCGGTTGCAATGTCTCCAACCTTATTTTGGGTGCCTTGTTTGCTGGTGGCAGTGAAGGCATCAGACTGGAAGAGCTGCAACTATGCACTGTGATGTTCCATTGATGCAAACCACAGCGGCACCCCTCGTCTCCCCGTGAGCAGCTGGGGAGGCCCTTTTCCCAGTCATTATCCCCAGCTCCCATCACCCACTATTTATAGAAAAGCACAGTTGTACGTACATATTACTCTATCCGAGCTCCTTGACATGGGCCGTGCCCCCTCTTTCCTCCAGGCCAGTCTGCATTTCACCAGCATGAAGTTTACGGGAGCTATCCTCCCTGCCTTCCGCTACTTACAATGGAAATCAGTTCAACAGAATGAAAGGCTGATGGTGGGAAAGCATGTCAGAAAATACAATGCAGAGGACACAACTCTTGGGAGAGAGACGTTTGTTTTATTGTTTGAGAGGGCTCAGGATTTAGCCAAGGGGGTGTAGTTATAATTTACTTTAAGGGATGCTGACAATTGCATTTGTCAAGTTAGATTATGGTCATACTGTCATAAAGGATCGCTCTGTTGTTTTACTGCTAGTGTATATATGCATAAGTGCTTTGGGCCTCAGTGAGGATAAAAATGTGGCTCTGATGTGCGAAAACACATACGGCTGCCTAAATTTCCACGCTGCTGCATGGCCCTTTGGTTGCGATGGGACTATTTGATGCATAGATTTGAACACTTGAATGGATTTAAGTCTTTGTAGATCTGAAATAGTTTGACCTTCTGACAATCACACTCTCTTAATTGCTTGTCTTAAATACAGACAGACTGAATGGGATATGCCCAGACATTTTTAGACAGATGCGAGCTCAGTGCTGAAGAGATTGGGCTGACATGGGCACCTTGATCTGCCCGTGTGTTCAGAGATAGGCACTTGTTTAGCAAAGTGATCTCATGCCCTTAAATTTACATTTGCTATTCATTATCTTGACTTTCCTATGAATTTATGCTACTGTGCTTTGCTATTATTATCAGGCATTCTCATCTTATTTCTCTTCCTTTTAATTTCAAACTCTAAAAGTCTCAGGATTGATCTGTTTGGGTTTTTTTTAATTTTTCTCAGAAGAATGCCTGTCACTTTTTATATTTCTTAATCAAATGTTTCCTTTCTACTAAAAGAAAGACCTGTGTGTTTAAAAAAGCCAAGTACTCCCAAGAAAGCTGCCAGGACTGCTGGGGGACGATGCTTAGCAAGGGTACAGCTGCTTTTGGGGTACTGAGCCATATGGGACAACTCTGAAAGATTTCAAGCTCTGAAATGAAATCTATTCCCCCTCAGGCTGCTTACCAATGAATGCAGGCAGACTCCTGCGTGAAGCAAGTCTGATTTGAACATAAGATGGGACTTTACTGCAGTTGTCCACACTGAGGTGCCAATGAAGAGATGGCTTGTGCTTGGGTCAGATCCCTCTCTGTCCCTTCTCTTTGAGGGAAAAGAGGGACGAAGAACTGGATGGATGTGCAGATAGACAACTGCCTGTGCCATTTTTTTCTCATTACTTTACAAATTTTTGTCTCTCTTCAGCCTCACGTTTGCTATTCTTTGTGCTGCACTCCTGAAAAGCCACAGTTGAGCTTAGGAGAGTTCATAGCCTTTCAACCCTGAAGGGTTATTCTGAAAGAATTATTTTTCTGTGGGATACATCAAAACACATCTCTTGCAGCTGGATAGGCAGAATGGGAAGTTGGCAGTGCACAGCCAGTTCAGCCAGAGCAGTCTGGGGAGGCTCCTGCCAGGTCCTCGCTGCGTGCTCACCTGAATGAAGGTCCTGGAGTGCTACCTGTGGCTGGTTAAAGACCAGGTTTATCTGACAAACCCTGAGTTTGTTACAGGATGCTTCATTTTTGGTATAAGGATACTCCAATTTTGAGTCCGGATGTGCATTTGTGTGTTGGGTTTGTGTGGCAAATTTTTGGTAGCGAGGGGGCTACAGGGGGATCCAATGCCAGCTGGATCCAAGTCAGACCCACCGCTGTCCAAGGCCGAGCCCATCAGCTGTGGTAGTGCCTCTGGGATAACATATTTAGGAAGGAAAAAAACCCTGTGAAATAGAAACTGCCGCCAGAGAGAGGAGTGAGAACACTTGTGAGAAACAACTCTGCAGACACCAAGGTCAGAGGGGAGGAGGTGTTCCAGGCGCCGGAGCAGAGGTTCCCCTGCAGCCCGTGGTGCAGCCCATGGTGAGGCAGCTGGGCCCCTGCAGCCATGGAGGTAACGGGGGAGCAGAGACACACCTGCAGCCCAGGAAGGACCCCATGTCTGAGCAGGTGGCTGCCCAAAGGAGGCTGCGACCTGCTGGAACAGGATCCTGGCAGGACCTGTGGCTCCATGGAGAGAGGAGCCCAGGCTGGAGCAGGCTCCTGGCAGGACTGTGACCCCGTGGGGGACCATCGCTGCAGCAGTCTGTGCCTGAGGGACTGCACCCCATGGAAGGGACCCATGCTGGAGCAGTTTGTGAAGAACTGCAGCCTGTGGGAAGGACCCATGCTGGAGAAGTTTGTGGAGGCCTGTCTCCCACGGGAAGGGACCCCATGCTGGAGCATAGGAAGAGTGTGAGGAGGAAGGAGTGGCAGAGACGACGTGTGATGAACTGACCGCAATCCCCATTCCCTGTCCCCTGTGCTGCTGAGGGGAAAGAGGTAGAGAAATGGGGAGTGAAGTTCAACCCAGGAAAAAGGGAGGAGTGGGGGAAAGTGTTTTAAGATTTGGTTGCATTTCTCATTACCCTACTCTGATTTGATTGGCAGTAAATTAAATTAATTTCCACAAGTCGAGTCTGTTTTGACTGTGACGGTAATTGCTAAGTGATCTCTCCCTGTCCTTGTCTCAACCTACGAGCCCTTCGTTATATTTTCTCTCCCCTGTCCAGCTGAGGAAGGCAGTGGTAGACCAGCTTTGGTGGGCACCGGGGACAACCCACCACAATTCAATTCCTGTGAAGCATTTGGCCGTGGCTGCAGGCATGGGTGGGTTTAGTCACCAGAGCTGGCACCCAACTCTCCCCGTCTTCTCCAGCCCACAGTCCCTTGAAACATCAACTTAATGAGACACTTTGGCTGTGGGGGCTGTTCCTGGTGCTCTTTGCTCCCAGAAGGACGTGTCATTAGCTGTGCATGTGCTGGGACAGCCGGGGCCTGGCTGGGGTGGCGGGGGCTCGCGGGGCTGTGCCGGTGGCTCAGCTGTGCTGCCTGCCCCAGCACTGGGTCAATGCTCCTGGGTGCCGGGGCTGGTGGGCACACCTCAAATTAGCCATGTGGCCAGCGTTTAACCGCAACATTACCGATTCGCATCTGAACAGCTGACAGCCTGAATAATTTACTGCGTGCAAATGGTGGGACCTGCCGTCTCTGTTAGCGCCAGGATCCGATTGCCACAGCCCATTAATTGTAATTGCTAGTTTGTGCTGACAGGAGCAGGGCCGTCACCCTGTGAGCGATTAGGCAGCTACCGGGGAGACCGTCCCCCTCCTCGTTCTCCCCTGCAGTGGGGCTAGGGCTTCTTTCTTTCTTTCTTTCTCTTTTTTTTTTTTTTTTTAAATTTTTATTCAATGGAACTGTGAAGCCAAGCTCAGTGACTCCCGTGCGCTGTGTCCCCTGGGCAGCACAGAAGCCCCTGCTCCAGGGAATATGGTTCCTTCGGGGCCTAATTGATGCCTGAGGGTTTTGTGAGGGCTGCCCCGGAGGCAGACACTGTGTGCTTGCAGGAGAAGAGGTTCCCCATCACAAGTCTCACTGTGGGGGATGAGGGCCACCAGTTTTGCCTGGTTCACAGGGGACCGTCCTCCAGGGCATCCCCACCTCTCTGCAGTGCGGCATCCAGCACGCCTGACAGTCCAGTTTTTAATGACTAAAGCAAAGAAGCATTCACTCCCCGTCCCTTATATTTCTTCACCAAGAAACTTCTTCATGATAGCACAACTTCTATTTTCCTTCTTCTTTGCCATTTCCATTTTGCCATTTGTCATCCCATATGATCACTCAGGCACCCTCTCTGCCTTGCTCAGGTACCCTCTTTGCTCCATAAACCCTTCAGATGCTTCTGCAGAGCAGATTTGGTCCTTAGTCTGCTTTGTTTATCAATCAACTCTGTGAACACACTAGCTCTCAGTCTTGGGTGCTTTTGCAATGAGGGGGCGAGCAGGATCAAGCTCCTAAAACACAGCGGTTGGGTTATATTGGGGTGTTTGTAGCTGCTGCTCAGCTATCACAGCCATCGTGAGTGCCTGGGAGGGTGGGTTGCCAGCAGACATGGTTGGAGCAAGGCAGAGAGGCAGAGAAGAGGAGAGATGGCTTTTCTCCCTGCAAAAGTCTGTGAGAATGTACAGCAGTGGGTGTAGGGGACAGGCAATGAAGGAGGAGGAAAAGGAGGGGGACGAGGAGGCAGCAAAGGGACTGAACAGTGGGGCCAGAGCACACACAGCCCTGGAGCAAGCTCAGGCCCAGGGAAGCTCCTTGTCAGAGATGGGCGTGAAGTAGCAGGGCTGCTCGTTTTGGCTTGCAATGACAAATGATAGCTTTTCAAGTCATTGCCTTCTAATTGATGACTGCATGAGAGTGCAAGCCCACATGAACAACTGTGGTTTGAATGGCTGGGGGATGCAGAGAGCTGGGGAAAAAGCCCCTCTGGAAATGGTGTAATGAGCCTGTTTGGCATCTCTAAGTATGTGAGCTATTTCAGGTATGTTTGCTAAACTTCTCCGTTACTTGCCAGCACGTGATATAGCTATGCTTGTGTGTGCGTGCATGCTGTATATAAGGGGTCATGTATCCTGGTGCAATGATACACAGATTTCCTTTAAATCTATCCTGTCAGGCCCCCATGTATATCAGATGAAAATGAGATGTGCTGGTGGTTTGCTGTTCTTGTCGATACAAACTGTATTTAAACTTGACCAGCCCTTGGACATTTGAGAAAGGGGGGAATTATCTCTCTTGTTCCTCTCTAGCACAAATCACAAATAACACAAGCCCTCTGTTACCCATGTCCCCTCCTTGTCAATCCATGTGCTTAGAATACACAGCTGAACCCAGGCAAAAATTTTGGCAAATCTCTGCTGGGGGAAGATGCATCATCTGATCCCTTCCTTAATTAGAACATGGACTTGATTTGTCTGTCTTGAAATGTGAAAGTTATTTGTATGTTAAGCAAATACTTAACAAAGGCTTACTTCAACCCTGCACAAATGTGTGCAGCTCTCCTGCCCCCTCAGTTTTCCCAGGAATGTAAGAATTAATGGTGAGATGCCACAGGTTTGCATCCTGGTAATGAGAAAAAGAGATGACTGAGGGCAGACGTGGTAGAGGTCTGTAACATGGTTCTATGGTAGGGATTGATTGTTCTTCCAGTGCAAGGAACAGGGGTGTCCAATGAAGCCAGCAAGAGGCAAGTTCAGAGCAAACAGAAGAAAAGACCTTCTCCGGATGATGCATAGTTAAGTCCTTGCTGCGTGATGTTGTGGAGGCTGAAAATCTGCACAGATTGAAGGGAAAACTCTGCAAATCAAAGGAGGGGAAAGCTGTCAAGCGTTGCTAAATGCACAGAAGCTGCTGCTGGCTGAGGCAAATCTGCCAACGGTTAGAAGCTGGACAATGCTGGTCTGACCCACTACAGCTGTTCTCCTCTCAGTCATCCACCTCAAACAGGGGATCAGCTCTTGGATGAGGTGTCCGGGCCATATCCTATGTACTGTGCCAGCAAGATACAGTTGGCTAAAACTGAGCTTAATCCATGACATTCACCTAACCCCACCATTCCTCTGGAAGGGCTTCAAGAGTGCTGTATCTTCCAAGGCATTTATCGATGCCTACCTGTGTTTAGCCTATGAGCAGTGACTGCCTGTAAAATCACTTTGCTTGAGCTGGTCTCTGAAGGAGAATGAGTATCTGTCTAAAAAAAAGACCTCCCACCTCTCTGAAGCCTGGCACACACACCTCTTCTGAGCAATCTTCCCTCAGACAAAGCTACTCTGAGGTCTGCAGGTGTTTCCATGGATGAGGTGATTACTTTTGCCCTCATGCGGGGAAGGAGTTTGTCCCCAAAGCCCTGCTGCTCATGATGCCTCTGGGATTGCTCTGGCTCAGAGGAGCTGTTTCCCATCACACATAAACACTGACCTGGAGCTCCAAACTGCAGCTGGCACCTTGTACCAGTTAATGCCTCCTCAGAAAGTACCTTCAAAATTGCACTGAAATACGTATGAAAACCTACTTGAGAGGGAAAAAAAACAAAAACCAAACCAACAAAAAAAACCCACCATCAACTTTCAAAATTCAGTTATCAAATTTCATCATTTTTCATTGTTTTGATCTGACATAGGTTATTTCTGAATGATGGACATGGCGCAGATATCTAGAAATCTCACTTGACATGCTAGAGAAGTGTACTTCTCCCGAGCCTGTTCCAGCTTCATGTTCAGCCTCTGTGTTGTGCTGGGACCTGCTGTAGCAGCCGAGGTGTGGAAAGGTCCTCAGCAGTGCTGCGGGTACACAGGCTGCTGAACACAAATGTTGTTACAAGGGCAAATTCACGGAACAAGTTTAATTGGATATTTTTCTCTTTTTGCTCAGGTGACCTTGCGGTACAACCCTCTGAAACATGTCTCCTTGGTGGTGAGATGTCCCATAGGCCTGCTGGCTCTGCAGTGTGCCATTTTCTACATCTCCGCGCTTTGTTCCCAGCCTTCCCTCTTCGTGCTTGGCTTTTATAGGGAACTGTGCAACATAACAGCCTGGGGGATGGGCAGGAAGAAGTGACACTTTGATTGACCATTTTACATAATCTTTAACAATAGAAGGGTTTTAGTGGCTTGGTACAGCCTGTACTCAACATGAAACCCAGTCTGTTATCTAGAAGTGTTTCGATGGCAAGATAAGCTGTTAATGCTAGTGGAGGAACATTACTGAATAAGAATACAATGATGATTATTTTTTTCCCCACTTCCACTTTTTTCCTTATTTAAAATGTTCCCTTGAGCATTACCTGACAGACTTGACTCCTGCATCAGGTCATTGTTTGGGTTGGACAGGCTGAGATCTTTTCCTCATTTTAGCTGATGAAATGGTTGCATTTTTTTCCGCCTTTTTTAAGTGACTCAAGATACAAGCTAACCAAGACACGCATGTGTTCCAATCTGATAGAAATAGGCTTTTACATCCTATGAAGTAAACCCTTGTTCCAGATTACAGGGATATGTATTATCTAGCGATATTAATACTTACCTAAACTAAGACAAAAGTTTATGTAACAAAAATTTTTCCCCCTTTTTATTTCTGAAACTCTTGCTGAACGAGCAGCTGTTGTATGCCGTACCAGGATCTATGCTGATGGGCGTCTAAATAACATTTACATTATGTAAATTGCAGGCAAGAATGATACTAGGACAGTCTATCACCAGAGCCATCTTTTGAGGCTTGCCATGGAGGAATTAGAAAGAAATCCACCTGCAGTCACCCCAGAGGTGCCTGCATTTGCCAACAGAGCAGTGGGAGAGCAGACAGCAGGACTCTCAGCTTCCTTGTCTTCAAAGGTGAGGGGAATGGAGTCATTCCGGCATCTCTCCTTTGCACGTGCACCTCGGTTCTCAAGTCTGCTGGTTGTCCTCAGCTCTGCAGATGGAAAATGTTCTCCAAGACAATGCTTCTGCCCTGGCAGCAATGGAAGGATCAATGCCCTCACAAAACTAGCCCTTCCCAAAAAGCCCCTCTGTGGAGCCAAGGATCTTTGCCCACACGCAGGACATTTTAGTGGGTGTGTCACACCACACGTGCATCACCTTCGTGTCAGCTCCATCCTGCACTGCCAGGAGGGATAGTGATGTGGGGTCTGGAGGGTGACAGGGGGACTTCTGAAGAGGGGGTTGGCCTGGGTGGGAATTTCATTTTTTCAGGGGAGAGGGAGGTGTCTGTGATGTGAAGTGATGTGTGGAGAGATGTCTGGGTTGGGGAAGGGCTGGTGAGAAGAGGCTGCCCCTTGGGAGTAGCAGGTTCGAAGGAATCCTGCCCAAAACCTCAGTGCCACAGAGGGGCGGTGGGGTACCGTCTGGGCCCAGTGGCTCTCCTAACTTGTGAGGTGATGAAGTGCAGCTATAGGACAGGAAACAGTTCAGCAAAAATGGCGTTGTGGAGGGTAACAATTCAGCATTGTCACGTTGTGGCAGGGAAGGCAAATGTCCTATGGGGACATGTAATAGGAGAACAGCTGGGTAGGACCTACTACCTCATCCTTCCACTCTGCTCACTCTTATGTGGCCTCCCCTGGGGCACCAGTTCCAGCTTTAGTTTCAGTACTGCAAAAAGAAGGTGGGTCAGTTGTTGAGAATGCAGAAGAAAACAGTGCTCCAGGGCCTGGGATACGTTTCTGAAGAAACATTGAAAAATCGGCGTTGCTCAGACTAATGAAAATACGGAGGGTTTCAACTACGTACACGTCAGCTGCAGGGACCACAGGAAAGAAAAGTGATGGTTTAAATTACAGTAAGGGAACATTGCATTAGACTTCAAAAAATAATTTCTGTCAGTAAGGAAACTGAAGGAGTAGGATAAATTGCCCGAGGGAATTTGTGCAGCTTTTGTTACTGGAAATCTTTAAGGACAGCTCAGACAAACATCTACCTGGCTGCTCTCCTGCCCTGAGCAGGGGAGTAAGCGAGATGACTTCTTGAACTCTCTCCTCTTCTAAGACCTATTCAGTGGAGTGCATTAAACGTGTACTTGAATCAGACTGGAGTCGTCGGCTTTGTCTTGGCTAGGATACAAGCATCATAAAAAGTGTTAAAATTGATCCATATTCAGGAAAGCATTAAAACACACAAATCATTTCAGACACGTTTATCACCCGGTGGGTTTTGTCTTGCGTAGGAAGGAAAGGGCTGGTAACAGAATGTCTTAATTAACACATTTCAAAACTCCAGTGTGGATGCAGTCATGTAGCTTTCAACATCTCCTTGCCGGCCAAGTGGAAACCAACCCTGCCAAAATTTTCCAACACATCTTTAAATCCCAGCCAAGGACCAACCCAGAAGGTTTTAAACACATATTTAAAATGAAGCATTTGCTTAGTTTAAATGCTGCTTGCAGGGGTGCCAGGGGGAGTTTTGCATCCAGGGTTGGTGCTCACCCAGGGGGAGGATGCGCCATGGTGGGTGCGTGCAGGGTGTGCCGAACCTTTGCTGGTGGCCCCATCGCCTCGCACACAGCTCCGTGGGCAGGGGCTGTTCTCCCTGAGTCCACAGTGCCCTGGAGTTTCTGCGCAAGAGGACTGGTGTGCCCAGGACCCATGAGAGCAAGTGATGTGATTTCTGGTCTCAGCGGAGTGCAGCAAGCCTGGCAAAGCAGCAGCCCTTTTGGCGATGAAAGTTTTGTCTATTGGCCATCTATCTGGGGACCACCAGGATGTGCAGGACTTTGCCACCAGCTCTGCTGGATGTTGGGTGCTGAGAGCAGCTCCTCCCCACCCCTACATCCAGCTCCAGTGAGTTGGGTACCTCCACTTCATCTGCTCACATCACTCCATTCACTCCTCTGAGTAAATTCTACTGTGTTTTTCATTCACCTCAAAATTTTTAATTTGTCAAAATTATTAAACATTAAACAGGGGATAAAATTTAGTATTTAAAGTAATGCACAGATGTTGTTATCCAGGCAAAGCTTAATGAATGATGAGATGTGAATTCGTTAATATTTTCTTTTGAAAGGTTTTTTTGTGTGAAAGTCCTTCTCTAGATCCTGCACCGTTAGGTATTTTCTGCTTAAATTTTTGCAGTTTGAAGTTAGCGGAAGAATACAAATTGCATACTTTTATATTTGAAAACACAGTATTTAGCGGACAGAGACTCTGTGAAATATTTGACCATCTTCATTCAAAAAGGAGATGCATTCAATACACATAGAAAATGTTTTCCTCCGCCTGTGGAAACTCACACTGGTACTTTTCGTTTCCCTGTCAGAATAGGATTTGTATCAAACAGTTGTTGTGTTTGTGTCCTATCTATTTTACCACTTTTCATACATGCTTTTGATGCTGGAGGCTGTCTTCTCTCTTCCTTCATTTAAAACCATCAGATTTTTTCTTACTGTAGCTTGTGTGCCAGAGTTTTATGTGTGCCACTGGTATCTTTGCTGACCGCTTAGTCTCTGTAGGATATATTAATTTTCTCTGAGCAATTGCAAAATCTTGCTGCTTTTTTAGCAGGACTTTAGCATGACTTGAAGTGTATATGTCCAATCCAAACAAAGGTGATTCTGTTTAAATACCTGGTGGGTTTGCTTTTTGAGCTATTTAGGGGCATGCTAGATGCTAACCTGTGCAGCATCAGGCAGATGCTCCCAATGGTAATGCTCGTGGTGCAGCATGTTTTCAGTCTAGTGATTGCCCTGAGCTCTTGGAAAATATTTTGCTGTGGCCTTCGTCAGTAAGAGACCCCATTTTACAGTAGATAGATGTCAGCCACCTTCATCGCAGCACGCAGGAGTTGCTGTGCGCATGAGGCTTTGCCTTCTGCTGCCTGATGGCAGGGTCAGGATCTGACAGAGCGTGTCCTTTTGCCTCTGCAAAGCCACCAGGGAAGTCCCCGCTCTATTGTAACGAGTAGCAAAACCTGTGTTAAAACCAACAGGACCAATATTTTTTCTCTGTGTGTTTCCTGTGATACACGCAGCCAGGGAAAGTGTAGGTAATAGTGTAAACACTGAAGTAGCCTGGTGTAAAGAAAGGCTGGCAAGACTCTGGAGATGAGTCAAAACTTAATTCATTTTTAATCCCAGGGCCGGCTGGCAGTTGCTCTTCTGTTATCAACCTTTTTTCACCCCCCAATATTTTGATTCCAAAAAAAGAGACTAAAAACAATAACTGCTTGGTTGGCAGCAGTTTCTTTATAAACAATATAAATAGATGAGTACTGCACTGCCCTACACTGAGAGTTTGAAAAGGGTATTTAGAAGGCTCCTTAAGTTAAATGAAGTATAAGATCTTTATTGGCTTGTGGGCTGTAAGCGCCTGTGGCAATCCAGAGACAAACCAAGACCAACAAAAAAAAAAAGTACCCTTTGATAAATAACCTTTCCATATTAAATGCACATCAATCTGACATCAACAATTAGCTGTCAGGTGCTTGGCTTTGCTAGCAAAGGCCAATTTTCAGATTAGGGCTAATTGCAGGGCGGGCTGACACATCAGCTCAGAGCCCCGGTAGGAAAGGGCCCGGGTAGGAGCGGGCTTCAATAGTGGGAGCAGGGGAGGGCTGCGGCTGCCTGTCTCCAGCTTGCTGGCAGTTTGACTGTAGACTAAAGTAATGGAGCTGGCAGGGTGGAATCAATTACTGGCCAATGAAGATTTTCCCACAGGTCGAGGCTTGGGAAAAAAAGGACGTTCCTGCTGCCGAGACAGCTGGCATGAACTGTCCGCTGGGAAAGGAGCCTGGAGAATGAGAAAAAGAGGGACAGTTCTCAGTGATAAACTGGTGACAGACTATAAATTATGAAAAGGGGATTTGGCAGAGGATTTAGAGCTTGCTACCTCTGCTTTTCCCTCCCCTGAGATTTTAATGCCAGCCATGTTCACTGAGTCATTCAATTGTCTTAGTTAGAAAATAAGAAGTGTTAAGAGGAAAGGCTCAGAATATATTTTGGTGAGCAGAGTGTGCACACATGTGAGCTGAGCTTTTAAAAACGTTTAAACCAGCACTTTCCCCTCCAAACGAACCTTCGAACTGAGCCCCTTGATGCAAAGCTTACTAATGCTGCTGTGCCTGGTGCTCCTTCCTGAGGTGGTTGGATTTCTGCAGAGCCATTTCAAAGGCGACAAAACATTTTGCCTTTTTGAGTAGTTTGAAATTTCTTTTCCTGCTCCTTTTCTATAGCAGTTCACTTCAGTCCCGAAGAAAATTGTATCAATGCAGAACTGCAGCACCTACCTCTGCGTTTTGCTGCCTCTGGGCGCTAAAGTCAGTGATGTACTTGCTCTGAAAAACACTGTCCTTCACTGGCAGAAAGGAATCACCAAAGCACTCGCGGCTGGGAACAACCAGCTCTTTCTGTACTGAAAATAAAATATTTATGTTCTCAAAAATAAAATACAACAATTTAAACATGCACTGAAATGAAATGTGTATATAAAAATCTGACAGAGATGCCAAGCTAAAGATCCAAGTCCTGTTCTTCCTGCTCCTTTTGAATGTGTTTCCACATTAGGATGAGGATTAAATTGTTTCTTTCTGTCTCCTTTTTTTGTACTCAGAGGTGTTTAGTTGTTAGAAAAGTCAGGAGGCAACATGTAAGCACTTGTCATTTTTTTGCTGAGTAACATTTATTCCCAATATTGTGATTAGAAAAATAAGGATCTTCTGATCTTACTTTTATAGCCTCATTATAACTGAACAAAGTCTGTAGTGGGACTCTTGTGAGGCTGACGAATTTGTCTGGGTGTAACTGAAATGATGACTGTGCCTACACCAGCAAACCTTGTATTTGATGTGGGTACCTGCCTGTGTGTGTGCCTGTATTGGTAAATCTCTTTCTCCCCCTATGCACCCCAAAATAAAACATAATGAACGTGTCCAGTCATCCAACAACTACCAAACACAAGTCGATACACCTTTATTTCGCAGTGCTTGACGCCACAGGGCAGTTCACCCGAGAATGGAGTCACGTCCCTGCAGAGACTGCCCCACCCATCCCGGACCAGGAGCTGTGTTGAACAAACTATGGGCATGGCAGTTACTGCAGGCTCCTTTTTATTTGTCTTCTGTTTTCTAAGCCAGTATTATTTGCTTGATTCACACTTTTGAGCTTTCTTTCATAGCCTTGAGAAGAAATCTACTTTTTAATGAAAGCTGAGATTCTCACATAATAATTTAGATTCGCGAGCTGGGACTTTAGGAGAAACAACAAATATCACAAGACATTAAAAAAAAAACTCAGGAGAGCTGGTAATATTAAATTTAGGTTATGTTTGAAAAGCTTTGTAGGAGGTTTGTAAGAAATATGACTGTGGTTTACATGAAGTTTAAATAGATCTTTCTGAACTTCTTTCCGATGGTACGTGTCAACATATGGATGAAAAAGAGATTCATTGGTACGTCAACTTGCAGGGTCTGGAGAAGGATTTCTCTAGGCTGTGCCCAGGAGTTGGGAGAAAGAACATAAAAATCCAGCAGTCACCTGGGCTCAGCCTGAGTCCCTTTCTCCTTCCGGTTCTTCAATGTGTCTGATCCTCCTCTCATCTAACTGCTTTTCTCTTTTCCCCTCTACAGACACCAAAACAACTCCCACTGCTGTCCCTCAACGATGACTGGTGAGACTAGCTCTCTCAGAGGCTTTGCTGGTAGCTTCACCATTTCTTGCCACCCTTGGCTTCAGCTTCGACGTTTGTGCCAGCCCTGCTTTTCCCACCAGGGCATCTGGGATTCCAGCCTGGATCCAGGCGACCCCACACCACAGCCACCATCACCGTCACCACCACCACCATGGACTACAACAGCCCAGCAGGAGCTAAAGTCCACCCACTGCTTCTTACCCCAAGATCTAGCTTTGGCTGACGATCTCTTCCATAATTCAAACAGGGTGTTTAAGGGTGGAGAGTGAGGTATTGCTGCTAAGACAGATAAGAAAGATGTGATGTTAGTGTCAGATAAGGTGATGCTGGGCTGGGGTGGGGCATGGGCAAGAATCCTCTCAGACTGGCTCTGCTTTCCACGGTCTCTCCTGGCTCTTCCTTCCTTCCCTCCCTTGCTCTCTCACAGCTGACATGCAGACTGGAGCAGATATATACATGCATGTGGGATTCATTGTTCCCGGAAGAAAAGTAAACTGATGCTTTCTTTGTGAAGGATGACAGATATCTGTGGGTCTTCATGGAAGGAAATCTGGCTCTGGTCATTGGGCTTAAATAAGAGGTACAGTGACTGTCCTGTTCTAGGAAACCCAGCATGTTGGTTTCATGTCAGGGTTATTCTTGAGATAAAAAACAGGGGCTACAGTTTTTAGAGATACCAACTGAGAGGAGTCCAAACTACTAAATTTCTACAGTGGAGCTGGTCCATCTGAATCAAGATATGTTTCAAAGCTTTCTTTAACAGGGAAAAAATCAAAGAAGATGTAAGGATGGACTCAAATCAGAAGGTATGTTTCCTAGGAATAAAAAAAATGTGTCTGACCATGCTCCTTTGAGCCCAGCCCAGCCTACCTCACCTGTGGCATGGTGAGACAAGCAGAACACAGTCCAAGAATGGGCAAGTCCTTTTGCAGGACTGTGGCAAGGGCCCAAGACAGAAGGAACATCATTTGTGTCCTGAGGTCTTGGCTTGCACAGACATTTTCATGCATCTTTGTGAAAAAGGCATTTGAGGGAGTTGGGTCAGAAACTAGCAGTGCTCTTGGGGATCCATCAGCTGCCCAAGACATATTGGGCTTATTCCAAAAACCTGATGATGTCCCGGTCTCACTTCTGTTTTTTCTCTTCTCGTATTTCTGTCAAATCTGTTCTCCAAATTGCATTAGATGTTCTTGTTTTCTGAAACAAATTAGAGACATACCTGACCCTGCTAACAGGTCTGGAAGACAAGCAGTTTCTTCACCAAGAGAAGCAAATTGGGCAGTGTTCCTTATTGACCACAGCCACCAGACCCCCCCAGTTTGAACTGCAATTTGCTTCCTCTGGTCGGACCTTTGTTTTGGGATTAGACTGACGGGTGGGAATGGTGACTGCAGTACCTATTACAGATGGTGCTGGCAGTTAAATGCCAGCAGGATTGGGCCATGCCATGTCTTTATAAACTCAGGAACTGTCCTCTTAGGGCATGCAGGTTGAAGGGGTTTTAAGTGTGTTACACGCATGTTGTCCTGACAGCAAAATGGTTTGATTGAATGGAGCAAAAATGCACCCTGGGAGGTTTACCTCTTGGCTGTGCTGAGCCCTGCAGGGTATCGCCAGTGCCTAATGACAGGGTGACGATGGACTTAGTCAAATTAGGTGATGTCACAGCTGCAGAGTAATACAGTGAGATAGTAAGAGACAAATTCAGATCTGACAGGTGCCTTGGCTATGATTTTTCATTGTAATTGCTGAAGACTGTCTTCTGTTGGCTGCATCCTGTGGCCATTGCCTGATAAAGGAATCTCTGTGGCTTTTTCTGCTAGGTCTTGACTCACTTTATAACAGATTCACCTTCCTCATGTGACAAGTAACATTCAGAATAAGAAAGAGAGTCATTAATGGATGTGAATATGTGGTAGACGGTGGCACCAAGATGTCAGGAACAAATCAAGCCATAGGCTGGTGGCCGCAATGAGAGAAAGGTGTCTGAGCAACAGGGAAGCCTCTCCCAACCATTTCCATGGTGGAAATCTCTTGTTAGACATATTCAAAGTGTGCTGGAAGATGAATAGATGGGACAAAGATGGTTTTAGCATCAAACAGGCAATGCAGGGCTACTGTATTGACTGTATCATTTATTTTTTATATGTAGTTCAACAAAATCCTCAGAGATAGCCTTGCTTCAACATTAGGCCTTGCTTGCAGTAAACAGAAGTTTTAATGACACTTATTCAGCCTTGGAAGACGCCAAAGGGGAGATGCAAAACTCTTACAGTGGGTGACGGAATTATTTTCATCACCCAAAGAGCTGTCTCCAAAGCTTCTGCTCAAAAATCCGCCCCCCCCCCCCCCCCCCCGAATAATTCAGAGCAACTCTGATTGCAGAAGGAAAGCCACTCAGAGCAGGTTTTCTGTGGGACTTCTCCATGTCTCAAGCATGGCTCCTAGTGATAAAAGGGGAAAACGTGAAGTGATCCAGAAACCATGTAACAAGAGCTGTGGCAGATATCCATGCTCCTGGAAGCTTTTCCCACATCTCACCCCTGCTTCTCCAAGGGAGATGGATGGGGAAGTACTTTTTGGATAGTGAAAAGTCAGCCAAAAGGGCTACAAAGCCTCCCATCACTTCTGTTTTCTTTCATGCCCCAGGAACCTTCAGACTGGAGTTGTCCACGCACACCCTGACGGCTGTAGTGGCACTGGTGTGGCTCCGGGAAGGCCAGCTGGGTGTTCTAGCCAAGGCGGCCGCTGGCAGGGGGACAGGGCAACAAAACCATTGCCCAGAGGATATCTCCACCCAGAGACCTGAGCTGATTCCAATCTTGAAATGCTGAGGAAACAATTGAAAGCTTTGAGGCTTAGGTAAAAGGACTGAAAAAGGCTCTGAAAACGTGGAATGCCATGAATTAAGTGTGAGCATCCTGCACAGATCCTGTTTAAATGCTGGCACAAAAGACTTCCCCAACAGGAGCCACCCTCGCCATCCCTAGGG
Organism: Syrrhaptes paradoxus; assembly: GCA_013400615.1. Taxonomy (NCBI): domain Eukaryota; kingdom Metazoa; phylum Chordata; class Aves; order Pterocliformes; family Pteroclidae; genus Syrrhaptes; species Syrrhaptes paradoxus. The sequence goes on along the minus strand of VZTO01023674.1, from coordinate 308,018 downwards.
ATATTTTCTAGACAAAAACACAACATAAAGAAAAAAACAAACCACTCAAACACCCCAAAACTAGTTGCTAGCACCAGTTAGTCTCCACCTCCACAGACAGGCTCGTGTGGCCCTGCTCACGTCTGACAGCCGTATTGCTTTGGGGGGATCCAAGCAGGCTGCTGCACACACGTTGGAGCTCCCATGGTGGCAATGGCTGCAGGGTCACCAGCACTGCCACAGCTGGTGACCTGGGATGGGCTCTGTGGCAAGGGAAATGTCTCTGAGTTTCCCTAGCTCGTATGCATCCTCTGAGTGACTTTAAGAAACTTGACTTCTGAGAGAGGCTTTCTGAGCCCACAGCCAAAATGTGAGGCATTTTGAAGGACTTACTCAAACCCGCTATGACTCATGCAAAAATAAAACATCTCTGTGTATGAAAAGACCATTTATCCCCTTTACACACATAACCAATTTTTTTTTTCCCCTTCTCCAAATTGTAAGTTCTTTGGGAAAGGGGACTTGTTATCATCCTCAGTTCAGGGCTTTATGACCATGTGGTATCTGATTTTCTCCCAAAAGGAAATAATGAAAAAGCATCTTTCTCTCCCCACTTTTTTTTTTTTCTCTGCAGAAATCCAGGCTATAAGAAGATTAAAGTTATCAGGATTTTCTACTTCACATTTTCTTATGTAAATACATAAGATATCATGACTGGGAGGGCTGAAAAGTTGTCTATAAAACACCAGTAGCTGACAGATTAAAGCTTCATATCCTGGCTTGTCTTCTATTAATGTGTTCATCTACTCAATATGAAAGCCATTTCAAAATATTACTAAAATATAGAGTAAATTTGGCTTATCTCTTTTCTCTATTCCACTAGCTGTAATTCATTCAGACAAAACCCTACTGCCCAGGAAGCTCCTCTGTCCAGTGCCATCCTTCTTTAGCCAAATGTTTCTGATATTTATTCCTTAAGAGCTCACACAACCTCTGGCATCTGCAGAAATGAGATCCCAACCTCAGCCTGCTCTACAGGGACGTCAGCATATGGCCTTGCTTGTCAGACAGTATAGGCAAGGGGGTGTCCAGGGGGGCAGCGTACCCGTCTCTGAATGCCGGATGCTACATGACGGTGCTGCTGTAAAGCACTCTCAGAAGGTCTCTATTCAAGATTTATTTTTGCTCCTCTAAATAGCTTTTTAAGTCGCTTCTGCTTATTTGTACAGCTTTCCCAGAGTCCTCTTTTCCCAGCTTGTTTATAGTTGGAAGGCCTTCTGCTTATTGCTCATCCTAATCTCTTGCATCTTTACTTAGCGATGCTGAACCTATTGCCCTCATCGCAGTCTCCACTTTACTACAATTGATTTAGCTTTCTTTATGGATCCTCTCTCTCTTTGTGTGTTTAGCTTTTCTGTCTATTCACAATGTGTTTGCAGTTTTCAGAATCACAAACGTGCTTCCAGAGTTAACTCTTACCTTGCAGAAGGATCCCCTTTCCTAAGACAAGCTCAGAAGATGAAGCTGTCTCTAGCTACGTCTCCTGGGCTGCCCCATCAGCCTTCTGTCTGAGACAGACATCCTCCAGTTTGCTCTGGATTAAGGGCAGCGTTTCCTTTTTTTGGCTTGTGGGGAGAGCAGGATGAAATTGTTCCCTGGGAATCAAGTCTCCATTCCTTGCCCTCCTGTGACCTAAGGGCTTCATAAGCTGTGGCACTGCCCTCCCTCTGCTACCTCCAGCCATGGCAGTTTGCCTGAACCCTTTTCTTTAGCCTGTTTTTGTTTTTTCTAGAAGCCTTTTTGAACCACTGATACATGTTTCCACTTTTCCTTTCCACAGAGGTAAAGGCTGGCAGTGTTACATTCTTGGCATACGTAAAAACCATCTCCCAGATTTCTCTCCTCAGCATCTTTGGAGGTCTATATAGCATCCATCCTTACATTTCTTGACCACAATGCTTTCCTAATCTCTATGCTTCCTTGGCTTAGTTAAAGTGCTTGCTTCTTGCTTCTGATTCCAACCTTAACAAAAAGCTTTTGCTCCCACAATTTTTTTTTTAGTTTTATACAAGAGAGGCAAACACAAGCTCTCCAGCTCCTTATATTTAAAATTCCTCAGCAATTTTCCCACTTCATCCATATATGTCACCTGCACAGGACAAGTATTATAATGAAAATAATAATGCTAGCTCAGCATTTATTTTATATATTCAGGTGACGTGCATTGAAGCATGTTGCAAGTCTTTGTTCGCCATTACAACGTATTTGCTTTGTCTGTCAACTGCTAATTGGGGAGCAGTTCTATCATAATTTTTTTTCATTCCTTACAAATATCTAAGGTGCTAACCAGGTTGCTTTTCTGTATCAGCAGGTAATTTATTTGTCTCCATGGAGATAAACTGTTGGCACTTTTATTCATGCTGTTTCATAATGAAAAAATACTAATTATCTCAGAAATCCTGAGGTTCTTGCCTGACTCCTCATCCTGCCCAAGTTCCTTATGAAATCCTCTAAAAATGAAAGGCGATTTTAGATTTTTAAAACAGGAAGAACATTTACTCATCTCTAATGAGAGTTACTTACTAAGACTATCTTTCAGAATAAAATAATGTAGTATTGTAGATATGTGTGGTATAATGTATTTATATTGTGTCTTTCCTCAGAAAGTGCTTTTTACCCTTTTAAATTGCCATAATAAATAGGAGAAGAACATCGTATGTCAGTGAAACGTATAACTCCAGACATAAAAACACTGCACTTTTGAACATCTTATCTTTGAGGCTTCCTCTTTAACAAAGGGAGATGTAAAATGAGCACATAAAATTAACCTCCTGTCAGTATCTCGCTAATTTCCAGAGCAGGTGATCTGAGCTCCAGATCTACCCAAGGAACTTGTGTCATTCCTCCAAGTTAAAAAAAAAAAAAAAAAAAGTTGTAGCATCATGATGCCGTCTTTGCCTACGCAAAGGACACAGTCAGCCTGAATTCTATGACTCATATGGTGTCTGTGCAAAGAAGGACAAAGAAAAGGCGTTTTAACAAATCCTGCCTTATCATTGGGTAGGTCCATTCCTGTCTGCGCTCTGAGGTGGAGCTGTATCTCAGCCTTACGAAGGGAAAAAATTACAGTCCAGTTTGCAGATTTGTTTATTTTCTATTAAGTCTGCTCCGGATCTGCACCCTTCTTGCCAGCAGAGCGTTCTGACTTGTGCTGCCTACCAGTCTTAACTCAAGCCTGGCTTGGCACTCTCTGAAACCAGGGAGAGCCTCCAGTGAATTTTGGGGACATTGGCTCCATCCTGGATTCCTCACCCTCACCACAGATGCTTTCAGAAACTTACTACAGAGCATCATGACTCTATTTAATTTTTTTTTCCTAGAATTAACTTTTTTTTTTCCCCCCATGGCTGAAGGAAACCCCAGCTCAAACTGACTTGGGGGACAACGTCAATGGGAACACGCTGTATTTTCTTCTTTCGCTTCTTTGGAGCAAAATCTTCTCAGGGGCTTTCGGATGGTCTTCCTTTCACTCCCATCCCTGAATGAGGTTGTTGGGCAGAGGCAGCTCAGCTCTGTTGTGCTTTGCTCCACCGTCCCGTGAGTGGCCAATGAAGTGACTGATACTGCAGCCTCTCCTTATGTGCATAGACCCTTTGAAGTCACTTCAAAGGGGTTGTTTGCAAAAGGGCTGCAGGTACAAGGCGGTTAAATATGGCCAATACCGTCTCTCCTGTTTAATGATTCAAACATTATTTCTTATGAGCAAACAGAGGCATTTTTTTATATTGTTGACACTGATCCTCTAGCTTAGCAAAGGGCACTGGTGCAACATTTTCTGACTCAATTTATCATCTGCTCGAGGCATTGGTTGCACTTTTCTCATCATTAGGGAAGAAATAAAAGCCATTCGCTAATCCCCAAACCACTTTGTTCCTCTATGGCCCTTCAAAGAGCAGGGCCCCTAAATGGTGATTAAGGACTCTGGAGACCTTTCTCAAGAGAGATTCCTTTCCTTCCCCCTGTCAGGCCGAAGGAATCAAATTCTCAAGCTGGGTAATGTTTTTTTAATTAATACCACGGGACTGAAAATAAAATAAAATAAGATAATTATATGAGGCTTTTAACCTTTTTTATAGGCTTTTTATGTTGCCTTTAAATAAAAACAAGTCGCTCTGCTCAGCTTGTGGATTTAGGGTGATGGGGTTAATTTGGAGAATGAGGCAGAGATGGTGGGAGCAGGGAGTTACATCTGGCCTTCTGCAGAAGAAGCAGGAAGATCTCCTCGTGCCCTCTTGCTCTTGGCCCTGGGATGTTTTCTGCACAAAGCCAGAGGAACTTCAAACCCCCGCCCCAGCGAGAGGGGGACAGGGGAGGCTGGGACTTGGGCTGAGCCCCACAGCGGCTGCCGGACACGGGGCTTTGCAGCAGGGAGGCTGCCTCTCTGCCAGCAGCTGCTCGCCTGCAGAGCCTCCTCTCCCTGGCTCTGGGTGTCTGCTGATGCACAGGAGCCCATGGCACCAGCAGCTGTGGCAAACACTTGGTTTTTCTGCCCCCTCAGTGCAAGTTGAACTCTCTCATGTATGTGCAAAATGTGGGGAAAAATACTGGCCTCTGCAGTCATTTGCACAGGTGTGGGTCAGGTGCTGGGCAGTAGTTCAGCAGAAAATAGCCACCCCAAAAGTAGGAAAATTTAGAGCCCTCTATTTCTGACACTTCTATTTTTTATCTGTGTGTTCTTTCTTCTCTGGAGCACTTTCCAGTAGCACATGCCCTATGACTACTGATTTGAGACATGACCTCTAGTTAGAAGTTTTCTCTCTCTCTCATTTCTTATTTTCCTTCGAGCACAGCAAAGCTTTTTTTAGCTCTGATGCTGTTGTTAGAGGCTTGGGGACACAGGTGCATGCGTGGGAGAGCAGAGGCACAGCCACAAGTTGAACACTGTTTGTTTCACTGTTAGAGAATTTTCTTCTTTTACCTCCATCCTCAACCAGAGAAAACACGGGGGTTCAGAAAAAAAGCCCTATATGAGAGAAATGAAATATGTTTCATCTCTTACAGCTGGCTTCAAAAGCTCAGCGTGCTAGAAAACTGTGATGAGTCAGTAATACCCATGAAAACAAAATAGTTGACATGGTTCTTCTTATTATGGTAGTGTTTCTAGGTCTGCTTTGTTTTGAGCCTCCATTTTAGGAGAACAGGGGGAAAAGCACTTTTTTAAAAGCTCCCCCCTGAAATCAGCAAAACTCTGATACTCTTGTTTAAAAAACTCATTAAGTCACCTCACAAGTAAGAGCAATGCTATTGGAGTTGTAAGGGGGCTACAGAGCTGCCACCACTTCCATATGGCAGTGCAGGAGCTGGAGGGCTCCAGCTGAAGGCTCAGCCCAGAGATGCTGTCTGGTGATTCCCAAAATGCAACCCAGGGACCAGCACTGCCCTGCCCCAGCTCAGCCTGTGTCCCAGCCCAAGGATGCAACATGCAGAACGAGTCTGACTGTAGCCTCCAGATTTGGTGTAGCCCTCAATAAATGACCCCCAGGATCTTGTAGAAATAGGTGCTGTTGGTGCCCGTGGGAAGAGGAGGAGGAGGGCAGTTCTGCAGCAGTAAGTGAGCAGAAAAGCTTTGCTGTTATGTGTAGTGAATATCACGGTGCTTTGCCAAACCTTCTGCAAGGATGACTGGCTTGTGCCTTTTGTACAAACCACTGGTCAAACTACTAAACTACATTCTCCTCTCAATTCAGGCACTTTGGTGTAAATCTGGAGTAAGTTGGTGCAAATCAGCAGAGGCTCAGGAGCGCTAACCAAGCAGAATTTGTCCCTTTGGTTTTTCTCACCCCTGGCGGATTCATCTGTCATTGGGAAGAAGCAGAAATTTATAATTAACGGAGAAGCAGGAAGGGAAAAGCAGAGTTCAAAGCTGTCTGCCAAAAGAAAACGATCCCAACGAAGTCTCCCATGATTGTGTCTGGGATGACAATTGCAGCCCAGCACTTCCAAGGACAGCTTATTGTTGTGCCGTGCTCCTGTCCTCGGCCGCAGCTATTGTCTGCCTGCCTTGCCTCGCTTGTTGAGCTGTAAATTGCCAGCCCAAAATTAGGACTCTTCAGGGGCTAAAGGTCAACTGGCAGCTTTGCAATCTTTCGGAGGATGTGAGTTATAATGAGATCACAGAGAAGTGTTCAAACGATGAGCAACAAAGTGGCCGAAGGGGTTGACTTAGTGATACGGAATGGAGCAAAAGTGGGGGGCTGATCCATTCCTCTGGGTAAATTTCTATACAAGCGCTGGTCTAATTTCGTCGGTATAAAATAAACCCAGTTTAACCTATTTAAAAATGGGGTTAAAAGGGGTCATAAATCTCTACAGGAGTTGAGGATCCGCAGAAAACTCTGTCTGATGTCTTTTACATCTGTTTCAGGTTCTCAGCCTTATCTGCTTCAGCTGCCTTTACTCTTTGTGGCTGCACACAAATGCCATCAAACAAAAGTCCTTTTGCCGGGGCTGAGTGGCAGGTATAGGGTGACTATACCGCGGGCGCGGCGGCGGGGAGGGAGCGGCGGGAGTTCCTGCCGCAGACAGCCCCCGAAGCCCGCCTGATTGACATTGTAAATCTGCACAGAGGGGTTGTTTGAGGGGAGCCTGTCAGATTGACAGTGTAAATGTGTAACACACACAGCCTGGGAGAGAGGAGCCTGCCGGCGGGTGGGAGAGCGCCGGCGGAGTGTCGGTCACACGGAGATTGAATTACAGCTGCATTAGATCAGAGCTGTGGGAAACGGCACCTCCTAAACACACACACGGCCCCGACGGGCGGGCGGGCAGCTGCAGGGCCGGGCCGGGGGCNGCCAAAACCGAGGAGGGAAAAAAAAACCAACCCAAAACGCCGGGATGGGAAAGGCGGGAATGGCAGCAGCCCCGCAGCTGGAGGGGGTCAGACTCCAAAGGGGATTTTGCTGGCTTTAACCGATACCTTTTAAGATTTGCGGGTTTATAGCGTTTCACTACCGCTGTGGGGAAGAAATCTTAAGACCCTACCGGCCCCCTCAGATACCAATCGCTCTCCTAATCCTTTTGATTTGCCAGCTACTCCGCTGGCATTTCACAAACCTGCAGCATTAATGCCTCCGCGTTGGGGCGGGGTGGGGGGGGAAGCTGGAAAGCAGAAACATTTTAAGCTCTATTAGAAAGGGCAAAAAGTCAGCTGGCTTTGAAATGAACTCGCTCAGCAGGAGCGGTGGAAGCACTTCCAGGAGACAGCGGGAAGGCATTTGTTTTCCTGGCTGGCACCGAAGTGCCGGCTCGCCGTGCTGCGCACAATGCGCGGCCTTCTGGGGGGCCATCGATCGCACCTCCGCGCCCGCCACCACCCCTCGGCCCCCGCCGGCCACCCCCTGGCTCGTCCCGGCCACCCCTCCGCTCCCGCCACGGGAGGAATTTCTTTCCGCAGGGGCTGAAGCAGCCTCCTTGCTTCCCTTTAATCGCCTGTGTTTGAGGGCTGGGTGAGCAGAGGTCAGAAAATGACCATAAAAGCTTGCATCCAGAGACCAGTTTGGTGGTTTTTTTTTGTTTTGATCGGGGTTTGGGGTCTTTTTGTTGTTGTTGTTGTTGTTGTTGTTGTTGTTGTTTTATTATGCAACCCACTTTTCCGGACAGTATTTTTTATTTCATTTTCCAGTGTCTCCTGCTTTGCATAATCTCTCTGCCCAACTCTACTTGCAGACAGATATTGGCCAGTTCGTTTGTGATTTCTCAACCTCCAGGCTAATTCTCATAAATAAAACCCACGCCAAAGAGCGAGACAATGCCTGACAGTGGAGCCGGGGCTCTGCAGACTCTGCAGATCCAGAGGGCAGCCTGGCCCCAGCAGCAGGGCAGGATCAGACCTCTTAAAGTCCCAGAGATTTACTGTGAGGGTGAGCTATGCAGCCCAGCTGAAAATCAGAGTGGCTGGCAGCAGGGAGAGGTTGTCACGGAGCTCATGCAGTTGTGGGTCCTGGACTGGGAAAGGCATAGAGGTACACCATGATTTGTAGCGAGTGGCCCTGCAATGTAACAAACAGAGCCTTTCTTCTTCTGCTCTTCTCAGGGATTTACAGACTGCATTGGAACCCTATTGTCTCCACTGGTAGGATGCTCCCGGTACAGGCAGAACCCCAGTGCCTTCACATTTTGTCACACTGAGCTGCTGATTGATGTGAGCAGCGAATGTCTTGTGCTCAGTGTGAAGGGCACACCATACATCCCCTGCCTGCGCATCAGCCAGAGGGAGACTTCCCCAGCTTCGGATCATTTCACCTCCTACAGACATCATAGCTGATTACAAAATCAGTCCTCAATTCCTGTCTCCCTGAATGACCCAGGTCCTCAAAGAACCTCCTACTGAAACTGTTCAAACTCCACCAGGTTTGGCTGCCCTGTCCTGGATGAATAAAGCCCACAGTGATGGTGGCAGAGCTGCTGAGGCAGGCGGGATGAAGGGATGATGAACACTTTGAACAGCAACTGCTTCAGCTGTCTCAGCTGCAGCCAGACCAGCCTCAGAATCCCTGTTCACAAGAGGATGTCCCTCAGCACCAGGATTTCAAGCTGCCTGGCACTGGGCTTGGCCACTCCAGCATGACTACCCAGGCTATCTCACCAGGATGGTTTTAGTCCAGTCTCCAATGTGCAAAAGAAAGTTTAGCTGTATGGATTTAAGCTGTGTTGTGCCACTAGACCTCATGAGCCCTGGTCTATTTATTTACTAGTAGAGACATAGCCCAGGTAGATGTAAGCCCAGTTTTACAGCAGAGGTTTGCTACTTCCAGTTCACAGCCTGCCACACAACAGATTCTGACATTGCTTTGGGAATGCTCATGGGAAATTAAATCTCCAGACAGAGCCTTGCAGACCTGCAAGGAAAGTGTCCCCTGCAGTGCATCTGCTGCTCAGTCCCCTTGCTCACAGGCCAGCCAAGGTTGGGGAAAGACACATGAAGATGGACAGATCTTTATGTCTCCTTCTGTAGGAGATGTCTGTGTTTCTCAGTGTAAGGGGAGCTTTGAGCCCTGGTCTCTTACTGTTTATGCAGAGTTCCTGGCAGTGCTGTCTGCTACGTTATCTGGGGAGGGGGATACATTCCATTTCATTGCTATGTATAGTTTGTTCACCTTTGGAAAGAGTGTAAGGGTTGTTCCAAAAGGTGTTGGCAGACAGCAAACCCCAAATTCTTGTAGTTTTGATATTCATACTCTGTTACACTTGTAAAAGGAAAACTTGAAAGATGCACGGGACAGCATCTCCCAGTTCTCTGCCTTCAAGCTCTGCTAGCTGCCATGGGCAGAGCCATGCTCTCACTGATGATGAAATCACTGCCTGATCTTGTCCTTTTGCCAGGCCTAACCTTGCTGGAAGAGATCAACCCAACTTTCTGGTGAAGCTGGCACAAACTTGCGGGAGAGCGATAGGCTCCAGATGCCCCACTTGCTGGCCAGGCCTCCTCCAGCTAGCGCTAACCACTGGAGGATGTTTCTTCTTGCACACGGGCAGTTTTTATTGAAGTCTCCCAGGTCAGCGTAGGACTCCCAGGAGGGAAGCTATTACTCTTTTGGGTTGACCCCATACATAGGACTAGAAAACCTTGTTGCATGCTACATTACTCAAAGTCCTGACTGTAAGGAGGAGAGGAGGTGCTTCTCCAGCTTGTTGATTGATTTGGGGTTTGCCACAGCTCACTTGCCAAACAACTCACTGATTCTGGTCCCTGCTGCTGTCACTCAGGGGTAACCCTACACCAGCAGGCATCCCTGTGAAAGAGCTGCGGGGCAAAGCAGGGTTGCTTCCACCTCCTCACAGATGTATCTAAGCAGTTTGTTGTCCTGAAAAGAGAGAAATAAATTCTTTTGAAGAATCTGCTAGCTGACAGCAGAGCATCACAGAAGTACATCACATTTTGTACAAAGCAACAAAGCCTGTAAAAACCCAGACTTTTATACTGTGTACATTTTAAAGTCAAAAAACTGGTCATGGCTTTATGAGCTGTTTTCCTGACCCTTTATGAGAGGTAACCATTGAATGAGGTAAGAAGTCAGAGCTACAGATCCATTTGAGTCTCAAACATTTTGACAGGTTTTGGCCTCAGGGTGAGAAGGTGCCGATGCAGTGTGTCAGGGCAGGAGGCAGCGCAAGGTCCCTTTGCAGTTCTGCAGAGGAACTAGCTTTGCAGAGGGCACCTAGTGCAAATAACTCACCCTCTTTGAATTTCCAGTGCTATCAGACCTGAAACAGTGTAAATCCACAAACTCTGGCTGTCAGGAGCTTTCTGTGGAGCGTTTTGCACCAGCAAACAAAAATTCTTCAAAGCGTAACTCTTTCCAGAGCAAGATTTTGGAGAAAGAACTGCTTCAATTTATTCAGAGTTTGAAATTAATATGCTGTGTCAAAGACACTGAAATATAACTTAGTTTTGATATTTTAGTTAATTTATTCTAAAACATAATTTGAATATAATTTCTGTTAAATAAATTGTTGTGAATCTTTCCTATATTATCAACTTGCCAATATTTTTGAGAATTCAGTCTGGAGTCTGAATGTTAAGCACAGGAGTCCTCCAAAGGTTACTCCATAACTTCAGAGAAGACCCACAAAGTAGGAATACCAAGGAACAGGATTACATTGTCCTTCAGACAACTTGAATTTATCACAACTTGATGAGATCTGGCCCTTCATTTACCTAGAGCATGTAAATTTTCTCCTTATTTGCTGCATGCTTGCAATATAGTTTCTCTTTTCATTCTCATGATCCTTTAAGGGGTGACAATTACATTTTGTGTTGAGGCTGCTCCAGTTTTCATGAGAGATGCAGCAGTTCAGCTAGGGAACAACCCGGTCCTGTGACTTCTGTACAGGACTCTCCTGTCTCACGTAACCACTGATCCCTTTCTCAGCTGAAAGCAAACCTCCGTGTGAAATACATTGATTCAGCCACCTCGGCACACCACTTTCTTTCTTTTTTTTTTTATAACCTGAATTCCTGCCGGCTCCCAGTGCAAATCATTTCAGCTCTGGTTCACAATGGAGCAGGAAGGCTTTCCACTGGAAAGGCATTTGGTTTTGAAAGTGCTCGTAGTGTTGGGGAAGCTCACGGGTTGCAGCCAAGCAGGGCGAGATCACACTTCCAGGAAAGTATGACTAACCCAATTTCCACATTGACTTAGCACGCAGAGTGCCCTGGTAAATATAGCACCTCAGAGGTCACAGGGATGGGGTGTCGGGGGCAGAGTTCAGTTAATTTATGGCCGGACAGCGTAAATCAGACACGGGATTCAGCCCTTTGATGTCAACTCTGTTATCGGCACCGGCTCACTGGGTGCGTGAGATTGGCGAGCGTGCCTGATAGCACTGCAGAGCAGGATGCTGCTTCCTGGGCAGGCAAACAGAGATGCTGCAGAAACAGGGTGGTGTGCCCATCAGAGCTGGGGGTCTGCTGCTGGAGGAAAGAGAGTCTCAGGGGGTGGTGAGGAGGAGGTCACCAATGAAACAGCTTATCAAGGTAGACATCTGCAAACACATGCTCCATGAGCTGTTTAACCCACCTTGGCCTTCAGAGACCTTCTACAGAGCAGCTGCAACTGTGGACCAGCTCCTGTGCTGCTGGCAACAGCAGCAATGGCCCATGGTCCTCAACACCTGGTGTCTAGAAGTTGTTCAGGATGTTTTCTGGCCAAGAAGATAAATGTTCCTCTTCTCCTGTCTGCACAGGCCACCCAAACATGGGGTCTTGTGAATGGCTGTGGACACAGGACCCTGAGAGACCTGAAAGAGAAGCCAGGTACTGTTGCTCTCACCTACTTAAAGCTCCTCTGCTCAGTCTCAGACAGCTGCTCTCTTCTCTTTCATTGCCCCTTTCCTCTTAACAACCCATCAGGTACATCCTTCAAAAACAGAGTTTCCTTGTACGAGAACTAATAATGAAATGTCTCAGTATTTTCAGATAAAACAAAACTATTTTTCTTTAAAATATATGGTGTATGCAGAACGCAGAGTTGAACAATGTCTTGGGACTGCCCCTCCCTGTTGCAGCTACACAGCATCTCCGTAGCACCTCCACCAGCAATGAATGAGGACACCTCCACCATCTATTAAAAGCCGCCTGGTGCACCACCAAGCATCCCTGGGATCTCTCCTTCAGTGACTGCACGGTGCAGCTACTGCATCACTGTTGTGTACACTTTTCTGAAGATTTAATTAAAAAATAAAACATTTACAGGAGCACTGAAAGTATTATCAGAAAAGCTTTCCACACTTTTGATTTTTTATTCCTTTCAAAGAAAACACTACAGGAATCTGTATCTGAAAGCGTTCACGTACACCTAAGAGAAACAAACAGCAGCCTTGTTATTTACCATGTCCAAAACCCACTGGAAACTGGAGGATGGCCCACTAAAAATACCAAAAAAGAAGAAATCTTGTGTAATGGGTGAAGCAAAGGAAGTGCAATCTAGTCATTAAGGCAGGAGCAGGACTGCCAGGAGATGTTTCTGGCAATAGTTTTATTCCTGGCTTTGCCACAGGCTTCCTGTGTGACCGGGCAGGCGCTGAAGGGCCTGACAGCATGAGCGCGTCTCAGCACACACCGGGAGCAAAGCCCTGGGACTGTGGTCAGGGCATTCCTGGGCTTGGGACTTTGTTCCTGGCGCGGCTCATGAGCTGCTCTCTAAAATCCAAGCCAAGGAGTGTGAGGCCATCACATGGCCTGGTCTGGGGCAGGGATCTGGGGAAGAGCCACCATGGGGAGGTTGTCTCCTGCTGGAGGGGAGACAGGCATCGTCTCCGCAGGCTGGCTGTCCCTGCTGGGGCTTCCGCAGCTGGAACACATCTGTCCTCCTCCACAGCTGTGGTCACAGTGGAGAGTACTGGACTTGGGAGACTTTGTAAAGCTACCCTCATTGAAACACACCTTCTTAGGGGAAAGAAGAAAATGCAGTGGATTGTTTGTGGTCTAATCAAAGGGGCTTCGCCTTCTGCTCTCATCACCCTCCTGCTGAGTTTCCCCTCCACAGGCAGGATGAGCCAGGCAGGCAAGGGAGCGACATGGATTCAGAGGCACCGGACACCCTATTTATACCCATTGCATATTAAAGATGACTGTGCTGGGGTGTCCATGTCCCCCCCACCATCCGCCTCACCAGGCTCAGATAACAAACACAGCCCTGGCTGCACAGCGGATCTGTTGCGGGGATTATCTGGTCGTTTGAAGTGAAATTTAGCTGGTCTTAATCAGAAATCTGACCGCATCAGGTTCGCATTAGCTTGTGCGGAGGTAGTAGTTTCACACGCTGACATGGTAGCAATTAAGCGAGTTGCTACTGGTTCTTACCCCAGGGTACAACTTTGTTTTGTTCCTTGCAGATTAGTGGAGCTGCGCGAGTTTCCACATAGTTTTCTTTCCTGTAGACCCTGACTATTTCATCTTGAACCCTTTGGGACAGTTTATTAGACCACACAAATGGTAATTATTTCCCAAAGAGGCGGATGGTGTTCAGGACCTCTAGCACAGCCAGTTATAAAAAATGTTATGAATCTGAGCAAGGGAAGGGATTTCACTAAAGCCAGCAGAGCCCTAAAACTACACAAACACAGGGTATGAAACATTTTTGAACAGAAGACAAATATTCATTTCAAAATGCGTCATTATGCCTTTCTTGGCATGGGAGGTGAGAGTGAGGGAGAGCTCCTCCTGGGTCCGCCTTAATTTCCTCCCTCGGCTCCTTGGCTTGGACAAAGCCACAAACCTCATCTCCTCTTCATGTAAAACCCTCCCAAGGGAACCAATTATAGCCTGGTTCCCCTCACATGAGCCCACCAGGAGAACCCAAGTTTATTTTAAGACCAAGGCTGAAGGCCTGACATGCGGGAAGGGATTGGATGTGTATTACCCTTGGAAACAGCACTTTGAACCAAAGGTTGTAGTCTGCATGGAAAAAAAAAAAAAGGTGAGATCCATAAGTTACAGCTGATCAAGGCAAACACACACACAATCAATTATCTGAGTCAAAATTGAGCCTCTTGCCACTACAAGAGCAAGTGCTTTTCACAAGACCAGCTGCTCTCAGATGAATTTTCAGCGTGTGACAATTTTTGATCTTGAGGACCACATGCTTCTGTGCGGCAACTATCTTCTCCTAAACAACCTTATGTCTTGTAGATGCTGTGATGAAAGGACTGCTGTCCATTACTTTCTAGAGTTCCCTCCTGAAATATTCTGAGAGAGTCATGCAGGGGAGTATCTTATTCCAAACCCATTGTGTTTCTCTTGGTGTTTGCATCAGTCAGGAGTCAATTATTTTCATGTGAATTGAGGGACAAAATTCACATCTATTGCCTCAAAAATATGAAATTCTTTAGCCAAAATTTCTTCCACCTTCTAGACTAAAACATAAAAATAAAAGAAGCAGAAAAATTAATAAAATAGCAATTTTTTGTCTGGTCAAGTGCAATAGATTATCATGCTACCCCAACATTACCATGTTAACATATGTTAACCATAACCACGTTACTACACTGCAGTAACTTAATCTCATTAAGTAATTTCATAACAGGCTGACATTTATTGATCCCAAATACATAGAGGGTCACGTATTGCAAGAGAGGACGGACCTAAGCTAACATTCCTGTTGGATGACTTGGGCAACCCTTCTATGGCATTCAAATCCCTTGAAAGCTGTTTGAAGATCTGTCATTGTTCAAGCACAGGACTGCCTCCAGCAAGGCTTCTAGATGGAAACCCACCTACATTCGATGTTTAGTGCTCTCACAAGCACGGCAAAGCTGAAGGAGTGGACAGACGCAAGAAGGCTGGTATGAGTTTTCTCAGCTCTGGTGTCTACATTTTGGAGTGGCTACAATATACAAATACAAATAACACATGAAGTAAGGGGGCTGGAAGCTTAGCTTGGTTCTTTTCAGCAATCACCACAACAGCTGTTAAGTCTGTCGAGCTTTTGAAAGCAAACATTAACACTGGCAAGCAAAGATGATGGCAAATCCAGCTGTAGGCCACCAGCTGAGGATTTTCTTAAGACAGTGAATGGCTTGCGGCAGAGTCCTGACTCCTGTCACGTTTGTGGGCTCAGCGAGTGTCCCCGCTGCCGCTTGTGCCTCCTGGCGCAGCTGGCAGGTGAGAAGCAGCCAAGGGCCATGTAGCTGTCCTTTGCTGGCACATGCTGTTGACAGGCTGTCTTTGACACCACTTGGACAAGGTGTCTAGGTCAAGGCTGGATTTCCAGATCAGAGATCCGATTCTGGCTCCATTAACACCTGTGTCATCTAGAAGGGGCTGAGCTCCAGGCCAGGAAGGTCTCAGCTCTAGCAGCTGCAACCTGTACCTGGCTAGGAATCAATCCATGGGCTGGTTATCTAAGAAGGTTTGTTTTAGCTAGTCTGAATCAAACTGGTCCTGCTACCAGCAGCCATGTGGTGGCATGAACAAGGCCTGTGGGAAACCAGCCACAGTCCCTGGTAGACTTGTCCAGATGGTATCTGGTTTCTTACAGCTGGGGTTACCTGCTAACACCTCCTGCATGCTCCCAGGCTCCGTGCTGGGACCACTCCTTCTCTTCCAGCTCCACAGGATCCCACAGGGTCTTTGTCTGTCTTGGTAATGAACAGGACTATCTCTGACATTAGCAGGGTAATGGCTATTTTTATTTTTCTGTAGCACTTCAATTGTCCCAGGGAAGACAGTACAGGTGTGCATGTGCCAAGAGGTTTCATGGATAACATAACAGTCATGGATTTTAGTGCCCTCCTTCATAGTTTTGCCAACAGAGCGAAAAGCAACATAGAGCATTTTCTGTATTAGTGCCTCCAAATCCAAACAGACTCCCTGTCTTCCTTTTGGCTGAAGTTTAGATGCTGTGTTTCTTTACAGGGACACAAGTGACAAAGACTCCAAGGAGCACAATTTCAATGGCTTTCTAAACTTATCCCATAACAGAGCAGGCATCTTGCATTTGGTAGGGCTTACAGAGCATTAAGACAAAATCCACTGACAGTTCAAAGGAGGCTGGGAACAGAAATTCTTGTTCCATACGTTATACTGTTCATGATGGCAGCTACCACTTACATTTCTTGATGTTTACTTTTCAAGAGCTCAACAACCAGTGTCTGCAGGGAGGGTTTACCTGGGAATTATAATATTCCAGCTGTGTTGTACCTTTCAGCAGCTCCTGTCTTTTACTGGTCCAAAGTAATAACCTCCTTTCCATATTTTATTTTTCTTTCACTGCATCAGAACTACTCTTTTAAATTATGTATATATATATGTTTCCCATTAGGCAAAGCCCCCCCTCCCCAGTGTTTATGAAAAAGTATAACAATGAAGATATCGACTTCCAGTTTTGAGCCACAAGACTGATATTCCTCCAAAGTAAATAGTGGCCTTGGCTTTGCCACAGTCAATATTTACCTCGAGAAAAATAAATCTTGCTGACAACCAAAACCTGAAGTCAATATTGGCTTGTTGTAATCCAGCTGGTATAAAGTAATCCGTTTCCTTTATATTACCTGAATGCTTCATGGAAATATTTTCAAGTTAAAGGTGGGCTCTACATTCCTGTAGTTGTAAATGTGGTATTGAAACCATCCCCCCATTTTCAGTCATCACAAAACTGAGACCTCTCCAAGAGAGCATATGAAAGCTCTCCTATCTCAGAAACAATCACTGAGTGACTGATTAACTATCCTATCTGTGTACCTACTCTAAGGCCCATTACTCCAGTGTCTAAGAGCCTTCCAAATCCTTAAGAGAGGCAAAGTTTGCAAAGAAAGGGAATACCTTTTACTAGACCAGGTGATATAGCTGGGAAAGTAGATAAACTGGGCACACAAACCTTAAATCTAAAGATATTGACTCTTCCTAAAAAACTTGCATCTCTCATTTATTTAGACCATCAGCATTGCTGCTACTGCCCCTAAGGAGAGAAATTTCTTCCTTCTAATCCATGAGGAAACATTTTAGCACTTGAAAGAGGCTTTTTAAAAATGGGTTTCCTTTGGTAACCAAGTTTGGGCAACCATTTCACTTATCTGCCTTGCTGTTTATCCATCTATCGAGCAGTCACTTCTCACTCAATAATGCTGAACCCTGCTGGACAACACCCACTGCCTTTGACAAATGGCAGATTCAAACTAATGAAGATCCCACTGGTTTTATGCAAAACTAGTGAAGAACAGGGACCTAGATTAGTCTTTCACTGGCCATACCAGAGGAGCTGATCAGGGTATTCAGCATGCCTGAGCCTTCATGGCTGCTGCAGGACAGCCTGCCTCCTGCCCGTGTGCCAGCCTGTGGGCGCAGCCAGCAGCACCGTGGAGCAAACGGGCAGGTACAGATGTTTAGCCAGTATCAGGATGTAGAACTTCACTCCATAGGAAACAAGGTCTGATTAATGCTGCTGACCATGGAAAAGCACCATTTTTAAAATTTTTGTGTGTAACCAAGTATACTGTACCAGTACACACACACACAGAAAGTTGAAATGAGGTCTTTCACTTAATTTGTAGTTCCAAAAGGGGTGGGCATCTTCAGCAGAGCATTTTGCAATTACTGTGACCAATGCACCCAGAAGCCTCTCTTTTAGCTGGAGCTATGTTCCATTGCAGTGGCTGTTGTAAGCAACTGTGGCTATGAAGACTTGAGTGAAGCTCCCTCAGGCAGCTAAACCAGTCTCAAATAGGCTTTGCATATCAGGACAGAAATCATAATCTGCTTTCCATATTCAGTGAGAAAACAGGAAAAAGAACAGAGAGCTTTTGAATGACTCACTGATGGGCTGGGTCTTTTTTTTTTTTTTTTTTTTTGTACTTGCTGGAGCTTTTTCATTTCTAAATATAAATAATGAGTTACAAGAACTAAAAAATAATTAACTAGATTAAGTCCTGATGAAGCTTTGTAATCATTACACTGTACAGAGATGCTTTGCTAGATTATTTTTCCTTTGGTTCAGATCACTTGTACAAAGATGTTGGTGGTCCTAACAAATCCTTAAAAGATATCTAACACAGCACTCGCCACTCCTTGCAGTGCAAGTCTGCCTGATTAGCAGTCTCTC
Source organism: Syrrhaptes paradoxus (assembly GCA_013400615.1). Classification (NCBI taxonomy): domain Eukaryota; kingdom Metazoa; phylum Chordata; class Aves; order Pterocliformes; family Pteroclidae; genus Syrrhaptes; species Syrrhaptes paradoxus. The sequence goes on along the minus strand of VZTO01023674.1, from coordinate 289,941 downwards.
TGGGAGGCCAGTGGCTAGAACAGTTTGTGAGTTGCATTATTAGAGAAATAAATAATAATAAATTATAACGTTTAAGGCCAGTGGAAGACCACAGGTGCAAAAAGCTGCAGAGTCTATAGACGGTGCTCCATTAGAGGCTAGTTTTCCCCTCGGTAATACTGTAGCCATTCCCAAAGAGAGGGATGTTTTCTACCAGGAAAAGGAAGACCTGACAAGACACTGCTCAGGTCTATTTGCTTGTCATGGTTGCCAAAATATAAACCTGAGGCCAAGACAGGGATTATTTAATGGAAATAATGAAGTTACCAATGCACATATGAATGCCCTCCACATTTTTATAGGGTGCCGTCCTCACTGGCCACCTGTTTTGTGAATAAAACAGGCTGTGATGCAGGGTGGACTCTGCAGTCTTTGCCTCATTAAGCTTCTCCACATCCCCGGTGGGTTTTTTTTGCTCCAAGGCAGACTTGTGACCTGCTGGCGCACCAGAAGTGCCTGCTCATCTGCAGAGGGCTGGGCCACCAGCTATTTGATCACATCTCTCCTGAAATTCTAGCTTCTTATCTCACCAAGAGCTAGATTGCAAATATTTTCCCAATTTACCTACCAAAGCAATTGGAGCTACTGCGTGGATGTGAAGTATTTGTAAATGGCAAAAGTGGTTATGACAGAAAGTAGGGTGTGCAGGATGGTATGAGAGGTGTGGAACACCAGCTCTGAAGCCTTGCAGAAAATTACCCAGCCTTGCTCTGGGCCAGCCGGCCAGCCTGCATCTTCAGAATTTCAAAATCTTTTCCTGTACCCTGAGCTGAAGAGGGTATCTTGACATAGGTAACCCAGAAAAGGGGCCCAGTCTCTAACAAAAAACAGGGTTGGGGGATGACATAAATGACAACCTCCAAGTGTTAATGCTCAAAGAGATGCTCTTTAAAGCTGAGCTGACTCACAGGGAAGCATTTCACTGTTTCCAGAACCTAGGACATGTCTTCCCCACAGAAAGGACAGGAAAACCCCAAACCAAACAGAGTTAAGATACTTGAATTCTCTCTGACCCAAGTAAAAACAAAATAAAGGGTAGAAATATTGGAATTTCCCGGAGGATGGAAATTTTGATTGTTACCTAGCTGCAATCCCACAACGGCAGGACAGACTGAGAGCCATTACTTTGGGCTTCTCCTTAGACATTGGCGGAGCTGCATAGGAAAGCACAGGCTATACTTACCAGTGCTGAGCCTGACTATAGTTATTGCTGGCAAATCTCTGCATTCATAAGTTTGTGCCTGGTGAAAAAGAAGCAAACACAGCATGCCTGTGTCTGTGCTGAGCCTGACAATGATCGTAACACAGGCGTTAGGCACTCAAGCCAGTTCCCCGCAGTTGAAATGAGAAAAGGACCAGCTACGACCCTCCCTACAGAAGAAGGCTGCAGGAGCCCCCTCCCCTGCCTGGTGCAGCTCCAGTGCTTGCCCTTGCACACTCTCAGCCCCCCAGTTATTTCCTAAGTGTGTGAAACCAGAGAAGGTGGAGGGTCACTCTAGACCAGTGGGACAAGGACTATTAAAGCCAGAGGAGTACGGCCTCAAGGCTTGCTGCCCGAATGAGAAGGACAGGTTTCAGCCAAGGCAACTGATGTGACACCAGAGGTCGGTGGGACGCTGGCAGCTCCCACCGGAGGGGCTCCAGCCTGGTGCCTGTGTGGGCTGCATGCAGTGTGCATGATTTGAGGAGGGTCTAGTGTGCTTGGCATTTGAAAAGCACCGGGGCTACGGGTAGGATCATTTAATTGGAGATCTAAATGAAAAAAACCCAGCAAATCAAATGTTGAGTCTAAAACCCGGTCTATGCACAGGTGTTTGGTCTTGCCATTTGACTTGGCCTTGTTGTCTGACGCCTGCACTAATAAGCAAATGCCATGACTCAGGTAATTCTCCCTCTCCCTTTCTCTCTCTGTATCTCATTTTGTTTTGCAAGCCATGGCATGAGCTAGCTTTAGCCTTGCTATAAAAATCTGACTCACTTCCTCAGGGCAGGCTAAAATAACCTGAGGATTTTTTTTTTTTTTAAATGCTGCTTTCACCTTCTTAGCCACAACAGAAAGACACTGGGGATTTCTGGAGAAAAAAAAAAATCAGGTTTGTTAAACACACATGAGAAGTTCTTTCCAGCTCAATTTTCTTTGACTCTATGAGTTGTTCCTTTTCAGAAGAGAAAATCTGTGCCTCTCCCGTGGCTAGCATTTGACAATCAGCACTTCTTCTCTCTTCCCTGAGTGGTAAAGCCGGGGGGAGGGATAGGGCTGAAAGTAAAGCAAAGAATTGTTCAGATTGCCTAGATCCCTCCAGGAAGTGATCTTTCTGCTTTTACTCCAGACACACGCCTCCCAGCTAGCCAGCAGCTCCAACTAATTAGCACACGTGATGGGAATAGGAAACAAAGTCACAAACAATAGTAGCGTGGGAACGCAGTGTAAACTGCAATTACATAGGCCCCCCCTTCTCCCCCCACCCACCCCCCAACCCCACCCTCACCAAAAAAAAAAAAAAAAAAAAAAAACAAAAAAAAAAAAAAANCCAAATAAATAAATAAAGGCATAAATAAATAAATAAATAAATAAGCGTATAAATCCAAAAGAGCTGCTGACAATATAGCAGATAAGCATGGGAGGCAGTGCAAACCATGCTGGGCAGGAGGTGAAGATCTGCGTTTGCGGGCCGAGCAAGAGGCAGCTATTATTTTCATTCCATACTCCAAGTATATTGAGGCTGCTTCGTTTCCTTTTGTTCAGCATTGGGGCACAACAGAAAAATGTGTTTGGGGAATTTCAGCACTTGCCAGGTCATGGAGGAGGTCACTTCACTTTTGTTGGGAGAGAGGCAGAAGAAGAAAGAGGGCAATCAAATATCCTCCTTGAGACAGCTTACAAGCACATGTCTCATGCTGTCAGGGGGCTAGGCTCCAGTGTGACACTTCCAGCTTCTTGTCTTCCTGCCAAGCTGAATATGTTTGGTATACGTTATATATGTGAGAAGTGGTCACCACTTCCCCCGCTGACCACAGCTTTAAGACATATCATAACGGAGCTATTGTGTGGGATTAAACACATTTGCTGTGGTTTAAGCACTAAGAGCGTGTGACTGTTTGCACTTGCTGTAGAGCACCGACATTAATACTGACCGTGGAGGTGTTCATACGGAGCTCATCACCGCGGCATCACAGTGCTTAAACAGTTATGTGTAGAGAGCCATGTGCTACTGATTTGGTTTTGCAACATGTAGGCACAAGGGATTTTTACTGCATCTACGGCAGTATGAATCAAAAGAGAGGGCTGGGTATGCATGGGAAGTTACTGCTATAGCTGCCCTGGCATGCTGCTGCGGTAGCTCCTGTTCCCATGTAACTGAGATTATCCGGAATAAATCTTTTGGATAGGCACTATTTTGGAAGAAAACTATTTCTACTGGAATAATTTTTCTTCTGTAAAAGCAGGCGAAATGAAGGTCACTCTGAGAACAGCGGATCCACACAGGGTATTGGTTTTGCACCGCTATACTGATCAGCTCTGCAGGGGCCACAAGTCCTGACTTTTCTGAAACACATAGGAATGCTGCAGTTTTTAAATACTGTGAGCAAGACTGAAATGAGGCATCTTGGAAGAAAATACCCTCAGTGTCAGTGCAGGCCATTGCTATGTTTTTACTGTGTTTTTGTGACACTTCGACATTTGCTTGATTCTCAGAATTAGCTGCTTTATGACCCTTCAGTTTGGATTCAAAACCTCCTTATGTCAGTTGCTGATACACATTTAGATGATTTATGAAATAAAAGTTTCCCTAACAAAAAGTAGGCTCAGTATCCAACTTTGTTCTGGCAAAAGCAGAGCGGCACTTCTCGTATGTTGTTTATTTTTATCCTGGTATTCCATAACGTAATGGAAGAGTCAACAGATTATAGGATTTGATTTTGATATCCTCCAATGTCCAAATACTCTGCCTGCCTGGAATAAGGTTTCACATTCAAACCAGTCAAGCTTGGTCTTTATTTTATCTAAAGCAGACAAATCAGGTGACTTTGCCAGGATCTCCATGATGAAACCTCCGCCAAAGTCCTGACTACCTCCTGGCAATTAAAAATCCCTGGCACTTCCTCACTCTTGTCACACATGCTAAACATCCCCTCACAGTTCATTCAGTCTGCGACTGGGGAGTGTCTTATGTACTGGTTGTTTCCCCAAGTCTAACTTTTGCTCAGGTGGCTGATTGCTGTGGGACAGCAGGTGTTAGTAAATGCCTGGGCAGCAAGGTGTGAGGTGCAGACAAGTTATCATCTGAGAGAAAATAAAGAGGCACTTTTCCAGGAGTCAGTGCTCAGCACGTCAGACAGGCAATATGCACCATTTTCATTTAACTTTGTGTAACGGTCATCAAAACTCTTCATAGCTGGTACCCTCAAAAGCAATAAACTATTTGATTTGCTTTATTCCAAACTGTACTTACCAACAGCTACAGAGCGTGCTCAATGTTCACTCATTTTTGCATGATAAAACTTAGTTCTAGGAAATGTGTTAGGAAAAGTGATTGTTTCTATTTGCCAAAAAGTCAGGTTTTCTCATTAAAAGAGCATACTTTTAAATAACAGTTTGCGTGGTGGAACAGAAGGCTTGGGCATTGTTTTCTGTCCTATGCTTCCTAGCAAGAATTAATAGCACGCACATATTCTTCTCAAAGCTACATCTTACTGGCAAAGAAAACTCAAAGTAGGTCTCAGACAGTAAACTCTTTGGAGCAGGGACTTCCTATCCATATATCACTGTATAACATGAAGCATGGTTTCAACACTGCTCTTAAAACATTGAAGTTGCAAAATTGCACAGGAAAAATGGCTAGTCAGGCTGTTCCTTGATGGACTGCAAGGATTTTGACAGCAGGAAACCAGAGCAAGTTTCTGTATGATTATTCCTTTGTCCAATTATGAGAAAAGTACTGTAGGAACAGAAGAAAACTATGCTGGCAAACTACAGAGGGCTTGGTTGAAAAAAGGTCATCAAAAAGAAAAATATGGTTTTACTCTGTGATGTCTGGTGCAAACTGTACTGGGTGAGGAATTAACTGCCCAGCTACAGAGAAATTGTCACCTTGGTGGGATGGTGTCTGTAGGTGACACGCATCTGTGGCCATTGTCCTCTTTACTATTTAGCAATGCTGATAGAGGCTGCCCTGACAATAACATGTTACTGAATTTCTCGTGCGGTTTTACACCCAAGGTACACTCTCATACACAGGGTACACTCTTACACACAGGCACATTACACCACTTTCCTGTAATTAAGAGCAAAGGTGGCTGCAAATTAAACCAGAATTTCCTCTACTACAGCACCCTAAGTCAGCCCCCTTTTGCATCTACTGTGAGACAGCCATTAATTAACATGACCTGGTGTCGCTCCTCCAGTGCACAGGACAGGCTGTGCTTTGGGAGTGGAAGAAGCTGCGGGCTGTAAGGGCCTCGGCTCAGAGGGAGACCTGTGTAAAAAGAGAAAAGGGGGTGGATTGATTAGAAAGGAAACCAGGTGATAAAACAGCCAATTGTCCTGTTCCCCCCTCAGAGGGCTGATGGAATAAAAGGTAGCTTTGCCTGTCAGAGGCTTGAAAGTGCATTCACAGATGAGCCTTGGACACAGTTATAGCCCAGGTCTGGTTTTGGAGATGAGCCTAATAAGGTAAACACAAAGTCTACCTGCATCGTTCAGAGCCATCCAGAAGAGAAATCTGTCTGCACTGCTGCTGTTAATATGCTGACAGTGCCAGTCTTGCTTATTTATAGCTATACAGTACTTACAAAAAATGAGAGCTGAAACCTGTGCTGCAGCAGTAGTGTTGCAGCTGAGGCATTCAGTAAGGATTTTGATGCAAACATTATCCCTGTCCTTGGCCAGCTTGAAGACAGAAATGCCTTGATTACCTGGACATCCCTACAGACACACGAGTGTTAATGTATAATGTTTCAACTGCTGCAGTGGTTGCTCTGGCACAAACATGCACAACATCTGCACAGCAGAACTTGGAGCCAGCATGCTTCAACAGCACCCAAACCTAACTTCTAAATGGGTTATCTGGACCTCAGAGATGTGCAGATGTGAATTTCAGTGCTCAGCTCCTCAGAAAACACTTTTACAGCCACAATACTGCTAACAGATCATGCAAGAAGTCTAAAAAACCACTTCTGTTGCTCCCGTTCACTTCTTAAGTGCTTCTATTTGTTCTGTGATAACTAGTTTTGAGCTGTGTCAGTGGCACCAGCAATCAACACGTTCAGTAAAGTCAGAAGTCAGTAAAGAAAAACACAAGATTTAGAGCAGCAACTTATTGCTTGCAGAGTTGATGCTGTACCTTGATATATGCAGGGGGCTGGTGGGGAGCACTGATGTTTTGCCTGGCTGCAATGCGAGTGCCAGAGCCACTGGTTGAATTGGGCACAGTAACCATAGCAACAGCGAGTTTCCGGGACTCAGGGTGACAGGTTGACGGGATTACTCTTCAAAGCACTTGCTCCCTTGGGAGAAAAGACCTAAAGGAAGGGGATGGGAGTTAATTTAGCACACACACAGGAGCAAGGGTCAGCAGTGGCAGGTCTCCGCTGGAGGGAAGCCTGCAGCAGCAATAAACAACATCCTTCCAGTGGGACTGTGCAGGCATTCAACAAAAAATAACAGTGGGGTGCACACAAAAAAAGACACCAGTCCCTTCTGAGGGACAGTTGTGACCAACAGTTCCTGTGCGTCTCAAACCCAAGTCTCTGCTTTGCTGTGCCGGCTTCACCGCGTACTGCCATTCCTGCCAGAGGAGCCTGCGCAGTTGCAGCGCGGTGGGAACAGCAAGCTGTGCCAGACCTGGAAGCGATGGGAAAGCGGGTGGGGGGAGGCAAGCGTGCTGGTGTGTATGATGGGAAGGGGTCTGGGGTGCAGCTGTGGGACAAAATGTTTGAATGGTGGGGAGACTGAGGCACGGGCATGGCTGGAGTAAAAGGTGGGCAAGCAAAAGGCAAGAGGGTGCTCCCACTGTCATGTGAAGCAGGGAGAAGGGAGGCACTGTGGCGGTGTAGGGGACAGGAGAGAAGGCTGTCATCTCTCAAGGCTCATTGCCTTATTGCTGTGAAGGTATCAATGGGCTCTGAAATCAAGCTCCTTCTGGAAGTGCTTTCTTGTGCACTGTTATTTTAATTTCCTTGGACGTTTGCATACAAAGGCTGCTCTCCCGCCTGCCCTCCTGGTCAGAGAGGTGCATGACAGCACTGTCTCAACCTGGTGGTAATTTCTGAGTAATAAAACTGCCCTTTGGGCCTTGTTTAAGAATTAGACTGATGTTGAGGATCAGTCCCTGTCCAGTATCAGAAAAGCACAAGAGTAATTTAAAGCTGGTTTTGCTGTCTGTTCCTCCTACTGCTGGACAGGAAGATCAAAATCACACATGGGCAAACATTTCTTACCTTCCCACGGCAGCTGACAGCCAACTGTAACTGCTCACATTGAGGCCCAGCTACACTCTACCTGCCCGTTCCTGTAAATCATTCAGGGAAATCAGTGTCTCCACAAGCTCTGAAAGCATCTTTGGAGGCGGCCTGGACCCAGTGGCTCAAGGAGCTAAGGATGGGGCTCTCCTCCAGGATCGGACTGCTGGGAACCTAGGTGGCTAGACATCTACTCACAAGCAATGAATGCTTAATCCCGAGTAACTTCTTTTACAACATTTTTTTCCCTGTAGTATGAAGAAGACACACATCCCTGGATGGGAGAAGTCAGATGTGTAGTCTGCAGGCCAAAAAGGCATAAATGCCACTGCACCTTTCACTGACTTGGCTTTTGGTCCTGTAAATGCAAGTGGTGCAGGCAGAGATGTTTCACAATGAAAATATAGAGGCTGGAAAGGTGGACATAACAGAAGTGCTGACACAAGCTTAATTATGGCACTGCAGAAAGGACGGATTTATGAAAAACGTGATGTAGGAACAGAATATTTCAATTGTCTTCTCTTAATTACTTCGAGGTGGCTGCAGGACTGTTTCCTTCTTAACTGCAGCTCTTTAGCTACCTTTAACGTGGTCCTTGCTTTCATTTCCCTTCCCACCACTGATGCTTTGCAAAAATATTGGCAACTCCATGAAACCCGGAGTAACTCTGTGCCAGGAACTTTTACCTAAACAAGCAAGAGGCAGAAAGCAGCTATTCCAGGGTCTGGAAATAGGGAAACCTGCATTCAGTGATTCTTCGCTGTCACACAGTGCACGTCTTAGTTATCCTCCAGTCCCCCCAATTGCGAAATGCAAAAGAATCAACTTAGAAGAGAAGCTTTAATTGAAAGGCTTCATGTAAATGAAAATTTAATTATTAGGAAACCACCTCAAAGAGGACGTCCTTGTTTCACCTGTCCCATTTTGCCAGTACCTCAGCTGGAGAAAGCCAGCAGAGTGATGAAGACTTGCGCTGGTGAACAGGGCGATCCGGGGGGAACACAGCACCCAGCCTCGGGGCCCTGCTCAGTGCCAAGCGCCGGCTGCTCCCCGCGAGCGCGCCAGCCAGAGCCGCGCACACAGCGCTGGCCTTCCCTGCCCTCCCTTCTGCCTCGCCATCGACTGCACAGCAACGTGCCTTTGCTTTCAGCTTTTTAAAAGCTGTTCCTGCTTCTCACCACCTCCGAAACGGGGGATGCTGCGGGGAAGGAGAGGATTTGGGTGGCAGACTGGCAGTTTAGAAAGGCTCAGTGCAGAGGGACGCCCCGGTTCCCTTGGCGCTGCCAGCGCAGGGCAACTCAGCTGCAGGCGCCTCAGCCTTCGGCCACCCACTGCACTCGTGTTTTCGACGGAGGGCAAGCGGCTCCCGCTTAGACTCCCCCTTCTCACGCAGCCAGCCCCGGGGCAGCGCTCAGAAGCCGCACCGGGCTCGGAAGAGGCCATGAGCCTCCGCAGGGCTCGGGCCACCGGGACCCCGGCGGGAGGGCTGGAGGCAACCCCGAGGGGCCCGCCCGCTCCGCGCCGCCTGGCTCCCACAGAGGGACGGGCTCCCACAGAG